>VMDO01000261.1:44595-96589 GCA_007922755.1 Pedetes capensis | reverse complement strand
AATCAAAACTAAATCCTTGTGCTGAGGGTGTAGTTCGCTAGTAACTTGCTTGCCTAGCATGCTTGAGACCCAAGCTGGTTCCATCACCAGCACCAGAACAACAATGAAATATTAAACCCTTTTAGTTGATGCATCTGTACAGCTCTTCATGATCCACACACCTCAAACTTGACCCCCAATTCTCCAATATTCTCACCTCACTCAGCTTCCTTGCTATTGCTCCAATGGTCCAAAGACACACCCATCACAGGAGTCTGCACTTCCTGCTCTGCCTGCTGGGAACTCTCTGGCCCAGCCATCTTCATGGCTGCCCCCACACCTATCCAGGACATTGTTCAGACATCACCTTATCCGGCCTTTCTTGGTGAAACTCCTTATCCTGCTTCTTTTTTTTCCTAGCTCTTACCATCTTCTGTTATAGGTTTATTAAAATGGATGGTCTTGAGAAACTGTTTTGTAACCTCAGCCCCTAGATCAGTTCCAAATACAGTCAGTGCTCAATGAAAGTTTAATTTAATGAATAAATGAATGAATTGTTGTTGCTAGGTGCCATCAAGTCGGGTCCGACTCATCATGACACTACGTACAACAGATGAATCACTACCTGACACTGTGCCATGTCCGGCACTATTGTTAGTGCTTTTCTGCCAGTCATAGGGTTTTCAATGGCTGATTGTTTTAGGGAGTGAGCTGCCAGGTCCTTCTCCCAATCCTACAGCAGCCAGTATTCTCAGGCAGTCTCCCATCCAAGTACTAACCAGGTCCAATGCTGCTTAGCTTCTGACATCTAACATCAGATACAAGAGGCTACGGCTGCAGGCAAATAAATGAATGGGAGCCATAAAACCAACTTGGGATAGACTTTTTAAAATATAATCTGCTGATAGGTTCAAGGCAACTTATAAATACCCACTCTTCTATCAAAAATGAAAATGCCATTCCAATTGCATGATTCTTTCCCATGCATGCTCATTTGAAAATATAGATGGTAGTGCTTACCCAAGTACTAGCTATGTGTTGTGAAGCACAGAATTTTAGTTCTCAAAGAACTTCTAGACCAAAAGGGAATTAAGACAGGATCACAAGCAACCTCAAGACAAACTACACAGTAAGAAAGGGCTTAAGACAGAGAAAGATAAAGGTATGAGAGTTTAGCAACTAGCTGAGGGGTTGGTCTTCATTTTCTCTTTTGATCCTTCTATGGGATATCCAATTGACCAGATTTGGGCACAAGATTAACTATAAAGGGGCATACTCCTGATTCCACATCCTGATTCTATCACAACCTTTTCCTTCTGACATGTATTGCCTGAGAAAGTCAAGTCACTGCCTCAATTACATACTTCCCTGTTCCAGTAGAGGCAAAAGCCAGGGAGTCCTTGCTACTCACAGACTAAGTTGTTGTTGTTAGATGCAGCCAAGTCGTATCCAACTCACACTGTGTATCACACGGTTTTCAACAGCTGATTCTTTCAAGTTTTAGGAGTGGATTGCCACATCCTTCTTCAGTTTTTACGGTGCTGGGGATTGAGCTCAGGTCCTCAGAGTGTAGTGCAGCACTATACCAACTGAACTAAACACCAGCAGGGCATTTAAATGTATGTTACTATTCCAAAGTCTCCAATAAAAACTATCAGTTCATGAATAAATTTGACTTAATTCAAGCACAAACATTTTGCCTATCACTTTGTCTAATTCATCTGCCCAACCAAAATGCCTGGTCCCTTTCCTAGCCACTAAGGGATACAGCTTTCTAACACATTTTATACATCTTCAAACACACACCCAACCACACAACTAGATCATAATGCTTAAAGTAGTATGGATGGTCACCTGCCTAACATGCATGAGCTCTGGGTAAAGACCTCAGCACTGGAAAAAAATATATGTATGTACAAAGACAGACAGATAGTACAAAGTGCCCTAAGAAAAGAAAAAGATAAAGCTAAGGATGTTTAGCTTCTAGTTGAGGGTTTGGTCTTTATGCCTACATATATAGGTTACTCCAAGCACAAGTGTATCTCCAGGACAGATACTCCCATCCATACAATGGAAGACTATATAGGTATTAAAGAGAATGAGCAAAATATAAAATGATATGGAAAGGGTTCTAGGATGTATTGTATTATGGCTGAATATAAAATGTCCCTCCACAGACTCACATTTGAACACTTGGTCCCTAGCTGGTGGTGCCATTTGGTGAGGCTGTGGAACCTTCAGGACCTAGCTGGGAGAAGCAGATCACTGGGAGCAAGCCTTTGAAGGTAATATCCAGTCTCCATTTCTGACCTGGCTTTCTGCTCCTGTCCACTGTGATGTGAACAGCTTCCCTCTACTACACACTTGTGCTGCCATGATGTTCTGCCCAAGCACATGAGGCCAAGCAACTACGGACTGAATCTCTGAAGCCATGAGGCAAAATAAACCATTCCTTCCTTAAGTGATTTCTGTCAGGTAATTTGGTTACAGTAATACAAAAGTACTACATATTGCTAAGTGAAAAAGGCAAATTGCTGAGCAAGATTAAAGAATGATCCTGGTAAACCGGGCTCGGTGGCACACGCCTGTAATCCCAGCTGTTCAAGAAGCAGAGGCAGGAGGATCACAAGTTCGAGACCAGAGGCAGTCTGTGTAACTTAGCGAGACCCTGTCTCAAGAAAAAGTAAAAAAATGGGCTAAGGGTGCAGCTCTTGCAGAGCATGCAAGTGTGAGGCCCTGGGTCCAACCACCAGTACCACAAAAAAAAAGAAAAAAAAAAAAAAAAAAGAATGATCCTGGTTATATATTTTAAAAAGAAAATATGTATATAACATACATAATTGTGTATACATATGCATGTCCCCCACGTGTTTGTGAGCTTGACATGCTGTGGGGGTTTGTGTGTTGCTGTGATGCTAAAAGCTATGCCACCAGTATTTCAGATACCAGCAGGCCCAACTATGGTGGACAAGTTTCAGCTGAACTTCCACACTAAAACAAACTAGAGAAAAGGAAGTGGCAGCCCACTCCTGAAACAATTAGCCCTTGAAAACCCTATCAATGGCAGAGAAACATTGTCAAATATAGTGCAGGAAAATGAGCTTCCCAGGCTGGAAGGCATTCAAGAGATGAATGGGGAAGAATTGCCTCCTCAAAGTAGAGTTGACCTTAATGACAGGAATGGAGTAAAGCCCCTGGGACCTCCATTTGTGGATGTGGATGACTCAAAATGAGATGAAACATAGGGCCTGCAACAATGCACTCAAACATAAAAAGATCATGTGCATAGCACAGTGTTGGGTAGTGTTTCATTCTACTGTGCATAGGGCCACTATGAGTCAGATATGACTCGACAGCACCCAACAATATGTGAATGTGTCCATATACATATATATGCATATGTGTATATGTATATGTTCATATGTGCATGGAGCATTTCTTAAAGAATACAAAGAAACTGGGTAGTGGGATTGAGGAGAGAAAAAAATTACCATTACATATTATAACACTTTCCTCCTAATGAATAAAGTGTCATTTAAATAAATAAAGTTGGGCATAATTATGTACATCAGTAATCCTAGCATTCAGGAGGCCTTGACAGAAGGACTGCCTCAAGTTCAAGGTCACCCTAAGTTACACAGCAAGTTCTAAGACAGCTTCAGCTATAGAGACACTTTCAAAAAGCTAAAAATAAATATATAAATAATATTAAAAATTACTTGCTTACCAAAAGGGAGAAAAGGCATTTTGGTTAGAAATAAGGCTCTGAACTGAGTGTAGTGGCCCATGCTTGCAATCCAAGTAACTCAGAAAGCTAAGGCAAGAGGATCACAAGTTCAAGACCAGCGGCAGCCTGCACAACTTGGTGAGACCCTGCCTCAAAATAAAGAATAATGAAGTAAGCTGGGGGTGCAGCCCAGGGGTAGAACAATTGCAAAGTATGTGTGAGGCCCTGGGTTCCACCATCCAGTACTGAAAAAAAAAAAAAAAAGAAGAAGAAGAAGAAAGAAAAAAGGCTTTGACACAACAAAGTTTCTAAAATTGGCAGCACAGAAAAACTACACATTTAAAAGAAACAGTCCGCTGTGAAAGAACAGAGTTTAACTGAGGTTCTGGGTTATGTTCAATCTTATCAGAAATCTATTAATTACCGACTTCTGAAAATAACTACCTTATCTGCAGAGGAAAAGCACTGAGACTTTCATCTTCAGTTTCAAAAACTGCTTTTTATTTTTAACATACTTCAAAACCTACTGGATTTATGTAATATTGAATGCAAAGGCAATGGCAATAATACAATTGATTTTTAAATTTCCATCACCTGGTGCTTCGTTTTGATTAATTTTCTTAACTTAGGCTTAATACAACTCTAGAAGAAATTTTAACATTTTTAAATCCCTCAAATTCTCACAACACAAATACAAATTAAAGATCAAAATTCTCACATGAAGCAACTTTTAGAAAGAATTTCTAAAGAACAGATCAAAATGATCACAAGACTTTGCATGCTAAAGAGATTAAAAACTCAAAAGAGAACACTTCTTCTGAGACACAGGGTACAGAAGTCCACAGGCAAAGGAACCAGACAATAAGAGACAACAACTTCATAGCTGACCTGTCTTTTAGAAGTCAGAAATTGTCAAAGGCAACTAGCAAAGAGCATCCTTTATAAAATACACAGCAATGCTTAATAATATATACTTTTTCTTTTTTGCAGTCCTAGGGGTTGAACCCAGGACCTCGCACTTGCATGCTTTGCAAGTGCTGGACCACTGAGCTGCACGCCCAGCCCATTTTTTTTCACTTTTTTGAGACAGAGTCTCGCGAAGTTACGTAGACTATCTCTGGTCTCAAACTTGAGATCCACCTGCCTCCGCCTCCTGAGCTGCTGGGATTACAAGCGTGCACCACTGCGCCTGGCTTATATATACATATTTTTTGAGACAAGGTCTCAAACTCTCGATCCTCCTGCCTCACCCCCCAAGTGCTAGGATTACAGGCATATCCCTAACCAGGCCCAGTTGATGCTTAGTAATTCTAAAAAATAACTTGTCTGTGTGTTAAAGTGCCAAAAAGAACATTAATCTTCTTGGCAATGCCAGAATAATGCTTACATTTTACTGGAAGGCAAACTGCCTGGAGAACCTATTGTGTTTTATCAATCAGATAAAACATTAAGAACATCATCATTTTAAGGTTAATTAGTCACTAGATTTGTTTACCAAGGAAGGCTGTGAATGTTTTCACTGAAGATCTTTAATCAGTCCTCTCAATGAGGTGGTTTCAGTTGTACAATAAGGAAAATTGTCTTTGATCCTCTCCTACACACTCTCTGGGGACTGCATTTTCAAAACTGCCTCCTCACCATACCCCAAAATGGGAGGCAGATCCTGTAGAGCAGAACTGTGCTCACAGCTCAACACCAGTGGGCCAAAGTGGTCAAGCAAGAGGGACCCCAATGCCTATAGGCCTTAGTACTGCTTCACTTATTAATATCTCACACTTTCCTACTGCAGTTTGGATAACGAATGTCCTCCAAAGGCCCATGTGTTAAAGGACTAGTTCCCCAGCCTGTGGTGCTATAGGGAACCTTTAGGAGATAGGGCCTAGTGAAGGGAAGTTAGGGCACTGAGCACATGCCCTTGAAGGGGATACTGGAACCCTAGCCCCTTCCTGTTTCTCTTTTGCTTCCAGATGCCATGAAGTGAGCACCTTCCCACACCACTTGCTCCAGGAATGATGCACTGTGCCACCACAGGCCCACAGCAACAGGATCAGGGCTGTGGATATAGCCTCAATGGTGGAGTGCTTGCCCAGCATGCATGAGACTCTAGGTTTGATCCCCAGCACCACCAAAACAAATCAAATCAACAAGACCAAGTAACCATGGACCGAAATCTCAAAAACCATGAGCCCTGCCTTAGACCCCTGGCTCCCCTCCAACTTCACCTTCCACACACTTGCCTTGGAATAAATTCTAGCCTATAGGGTCCTTCCTTTTATTCTACAGACAAGGCCATTGTCCTCTAAAAGCCTTTGCATTTGTTGTTCCCTCTGCCCCGAATACCTTCCTTCCTTCCATCTTGCCAAGGCTGGCTCATCCTCACATTCAGGACTCAATTCATGTCACCTTTCACAATCTGAATTCTGTTTTTGTTTTTCTATTTTCTGGGTTTCATATGTCTGTTTTTGAGACAGGATCTTGCTATGTAATCCAGGCTGGACTCAAAGTCTCCATCCTCCTGCCTTAGCCTCCCAAGTGCTGAGATAATAAGCATGTGCCACCACACCTGGCTCGATCTGAAATTCTTATGTATTTACTTACTCTGTCTCCCCATCCTACTATCACTATCAGCTGAGTGGCTCCATAAATGCAGGAATCCCATCCCTTGGACCTCTACCTTGCGTTGCACAATCATGGAACTTAATGATGTATAGTTAGAATTCATGAAAAAACTTTAATCATGTATTCTTTCAATAAATATTAAAAGTACAGCTACTATATGCAATTATGGTTATTTTTTTAATGGGGTCTTAAATTAGAGAACAAAGTATTTGCAACTCATATCATAAACAAAGTGCTATTTCCTAATATATTTTTTCCAGCTCTTCAAACTAAGAAAGTCCACTGCCTTAACCCAAACAGCTCTTCAAACTATGCAAAAGAAGATATGTTTCTGACAGGTTATATTTTGAAATGTAATAATAAACAATACATATTTATTGTGCTTGAATATTTTTTTCTAAAAGATGCTGTGTTAATAAATAGTATAAGAGAATTTACCTGCCTTCAAGGGCTTTTCATCTAATCTAGTTCATGAGCTAGGATGTGTTTATATGAAAAAATAACTACCATACTAGCAAGGATATTACAGATATCAAATAAGTGGTATAGACAAGCAATCTCAAGAAGTTTGGGAGAAAAACATCATACCCACCAGGACAGCGAGTAAAGGTTTCTAAGGAGAAGGAGAATATGAGTTGGGCTTGATGAATGACCTAATTTCAATAGTCTGGAGATAGCACAGTAAAGGACACTGGATTAGCTCGGGAACAAGTAAGCAGACCGGGATGGACAGATGGAGTCGGCTGGTGGCAGGGAGTACACCTAGCTCCTCAAGTCCATTAATCAGCCTCTGATACCTGTATCTTTCCAATGCCCTGGAATAACTGCAACTCTTCCTACATGTCCCAGAGTTGTCATTTAGTTTCCATTCTCACAACCACCAAGTAATCCAAGCCTCTTATCCTCTTTGCAAAGAACTCCAATTTTCTTTTTTTCTTTTTTTTTTCAGTGCTAGGGAGTTTAGCTCCGTTGGTAGAGTGCCTACTCTGCACTCCCTGAGGACCAGAGTTCAGTGCCCAGTACTGCAAAAATAGGAGAAGGAACTAGCAATCCATTCCCAAAGCAATCCCAAAACAATCAGCCAATAAAACAATCAACCAATGAAAACCCTATCAGGGTTGCAACAACCATAATGGGGCGGGGGTTTAGTTCAGTTGGTAGAATGCCACACTGCACTCTCTGAGGACCCAGGTTCAATCCCCAGCACCACAAAAATGAGAGGACATGGCAATCCACTCTTGAAGCAATCCCAAAACAACCAGCCATTGAAAACCCTATGAGGATCCCTATGAGTTCGAGCTGACTTGACGGCGCCTTACAGCAACAACAGGGATCAAATCCAGGGCCTTGCACAAGCTAGGCAAGCACTCTACATTCCCAGCCTTTGCTTTTCTTTTTTCTTTTCAGTATTTGGGGTTGAACCCAGGACCCTGTACCCCAAGACTCTTTTTTATTTTGAGACAGGTTGTACAGGCTGCTTCTGGCCTCGAACACAGAATCCTCCTCCCTCAGCCTCCCCAGTCATTGGGATTACAGGCATGTTCCACGGCGTCAAGCTCCAGCTCATTTTCCTGAGACAGGGTCTCACTTATGTAGCTCAGGCTGGCCTCAGACTCACTATGTAGCCCA
This sequence comes from Pedetes capensis, assembly GCA_007922755.1. Lineage (NCBI taxonomy): Eukaryota > Metazoa > Chordata > Mammalia > Rodentia > Pedetidae > Pedetes > Pedetes capensis. The sequence goes on along the minus strand of VMDO01000261.1, from coordinate 88,635 downwards.
GGTTGGCCTCAAACTCAAAGTTCTCTTGCTTCTTACTCAGAAATGCTGGGATTACAGGCTTGCACCACCACAACCAGATTCACATTTATCTTTCCAGTGTTCAGTCTCCTCCTCTCTAATCATGGCACATACTTACCACATTTGCTATTTTATATGCATAACCCAGTCAGCCAAAATGCTACAATCTAGCCAATAGCTAGCCATTGCTGCAAAATAAAATTATTGTCATCCACATCTGCTCTCTGGCCACCTCTCACTCCACCACTGGATTCTCACTTTCTAAACATAACATGTCTGCATCCACAGTACCCTAGCATCCAATCCCACCTGATCTTGGAAGCTAAGCAGGATCAGCCTGGTTAGTCCTTGGATGGGGACACTGCCTGAGAACATCAGGTACTGTAGGCTAGGGAGAAGGACCTGGCAATCCACTCCCAAAACAATCTGCCATTAAAAACCCTATGAATAGCAGAGAAGCACTGACAATAGTGCCGGGCATAGCACAGTGTAGTGTAGGGGAGTGTTTCATTCTGTTGTATACAGGGTCGCTATGAATCAGGCCCAACTCGACAGCACCTAACAACTACAACCACCACCATAACATGTCTATAGCCATACCACCCTGTCTGATCTCAGAAGCTAAGAAAGGTCGGGCCTGGGAATAATAGGTGCTGTAGGCGTGGAAGGACCTTGCAGCCCACACCAGAAACAATCAGCCATTGAAAACTCTATGAATAGCAGAGAAACACTGACAATAGTGCTGGGCACTGCACAGTGAAGGGGGGTGTGTTTCATTCTGTTGTACATAAGGTCACTATGAGTCAGACTCGACTAGAGGGCACCTAACAACAGCAAAATATACAAATTTCATGCCTATGCCAGGCATGGTGGTACACTCTTGTAATCCCAGAGATTAGAAAGGCTAATTTCAGCAACCATCTGCAGGCACAGTGTGAAGAGCCAGTCTAAGATCCAAAGGTCTCTTTCTGGTGAAAGAGGCCAGTGAGGAGCTTTCTGAGCAGTACCCTTGGTCAATCAGCCAGCCCTCAGCTTATCTATTTGGGATTACAAACAGTTTTCATATACCTACATTCATTGAAGCTTAAAAAACTAGGCCATTGAGTTGGGTGTGGGGCTTATGCCTGTAATCCCAGGTTGAGGCAGGGGGATCAGTTTGAAACCAGTCCCAGCTACATAGTGAGACCTTCTCAAAAAAACAAAAAACAAACACTACCACCACCGCACACACACACAAAAAACCTGTGCCATTAAGCTGAGAAAAACATGCATTTGCCTGAAATATCTGGGTATCTAGGAAACAGTTCTAACTTGAATAATTATATACATGCATAAGGTACATACACACAAATTATGCATTACTCTTATCTTCTTCCTTCACTTCTTTTGCCATCCCCTTCTTTTCCATCTCTGCCTCTTCTCTTTTTGGTTTCTTCTGTTTCCCTCCCTTCTCCAAATAATTATTCATTTATCTCTTGCATTTCTTTCCAAATGCTTTATATTAATGATCTCCAGAATGCTCTCTTTCTGCCAAACTCCTTCCATCCCTCAAAAAATTATTATTCATTATTTCGCTGTCTTTGTATATACTGGCTTAGCCAACTCCCTCAATATCTGTAATATTAAGACAATTTTCCTGTTGCCTTTGTTAATGTAGCTTGAACTTTCACTAACTTTAGAATTCTACGGGTACTGTCAGACATAGCGCACCCCTGTGATCCCAGAGACTTGGGAGGTGGAGGCAGGAGGATAGCAAGTTCAAGATCAGAGGCAGTCTGTGTAATTTAGTGAGACCCTGTCTCAAAAAGTAAAAAAATGGGCAGAGGGTGCAGCTCAATGGTTCAGCACTTGCAAAGCATGCAAGTACGAGGCCCTGGGTTCAACCCCCAGTACCAAAAAAAAAAAAAGAATTCTACAGTTACCACTGAATCATCTCAAAGCCAGTCATTTGTGGCTTATTTTTCTATGATCCTCTCAATAAATAAATAAATACATGAACGAATCAAGGGCACCTCCGTATTTAAGTATATAAATTAATTTCATTGTATTACTGGAGTAGCAAGTAATTCTTATCTGTATTGAAAACAGAATGTAATACACTAAACAAGCTGTTTCCTAATTTATTTCTTTTCAAAGCATATATCTTGGATTTCATGCCAAGATGGCATATCAGTAATAATCTCCATGGTACTAGACAATTTTATGTACTTCTTAGATTTATACAGAAATCTTTACTCCCCACAGGAAGAACATTACCTGGAAGAAATCCACTACCTTACCAAGAAACACAGCACCATTCCTAAGATAACCAGGCCTATCAAGAAAAGAATTCAGGGTGCAAACTTGAATTTAAAAGTGAATGGGGAAAAAAGTTAAAAAGTGAATGGAGGAGGAATCTTCTAATAGTTATCAAACAAAAGTAAAAGAGAAAATATAACTTGGTTTTTGTGCCCAAAATGGCTGTCTCCCAGGAAAGTCCAACTTTAGTTTTCTTATTCCTCCCACCGAACACGCAAAATAAACTCACTTGTACTAAAAACAGAAAAGCGTTATCACCATTAAGAGGTAGGTATGATATTTAGGAAAGATTAAAATATTTTCCTTTCATCCTAGTAAAGTGGAAAGAAAAAATATAAACTACCCTCATTCTCTTCCTGGGTTTCCAGCAGTTTCGATTTTTCTCCTTTCCCAAGATAATGATTTCTTTCCCTCCCCACACTGAAGACCCTCTGAATGTCACAGTGTAAATCTTTGGTACCAAACAGTGGACAGGAGCTTTGTTAATTCCATCCTTGGTAGGAAAAGAAAGAAGAAAACGGCAGAAACACCATTATTCTGAGTCTATCGTTAAATTAGCCTCCTTTATAATACGGCAATTCCATTACAGAACACATCATGCCGGGGGCAGGGTGTGTAGAATGTGTGAGCAGTCGTACAGTAAACCACATTTCACCAGAACAAGACTTCATCTTTTCAAACAGCACCAAATACTGGCATATATTTCAAACTGATCTTAGCTCAAGGTTAAATTATTGTACACTTAGAGTAAGTTCAGAGAAATCTAACTAGCGGTTACTGTTTGCTCAGAAGTAAACTACAACCATGAGGTTTATATATTTCTATTGGCGCCTCCCTAGACCTGGGGGTTTGGCCCTCAAGATGCACATCTACCATATAGGCCAGACTCAGCTCGTGCCTGGAAAAACAGGGGTGGGAATGAGGAACCAACCCGTCCCTCAGTGGGCACTCCGGGGGCGTCCCTGGTCCCCAGACCAGCCTGGCTCAGCCACCAGGCAGATAAGACGGAGACGGGACGGACGGACGGGACGTACAGACGCAACAGGACGGACTGAACGGGCAGAGAAGCAGTGCGTCCTACCCGGAGGGCTCCCTCCCAGGGACGGCGGAGTACCTGCTCCGGTCATCCAGGCTGCGGTTGTCGGCGGCCGCCATGCGCCAGTCGGGCAGCGTGCTCGCGCACAGCACAACCATAGACACAATCACGAACACCACCGACACGCTGGCCAGGATCTGCGCGGCCAGCGACGACGTGGGCTCCTCGAAGGTCCGCCGCATACGCTCCAGCCAGCGCCTGGAGGGAGCCGCCTCGGCCCCACCGGGGCGCTTCTCGTCGCGGCCCAGTGCGCCTGGCTCGTCCGCCGAGTAGAAGGTGTAAGTGTCGGACATGCGGTCGTCGAGGCGGCGCTGGCAACAGTACTCAAGGTGCGCGCCCTCCAGGCCCCAGTAGATCATCTCATTGTAGAAGGAGAGCTCGCACATCCGCGGCGCGAAGCGCAGCTTGCCGTGGCCGCGCACGTAGAGCAGGATGAAGCCGAAGGCCTCTGAGTGCCGGTCGAAGAAGTACTCGTTGCGCTCGCGGTCGTAGTCGTCGCACACCTCGAGCACGTCGCGCTCCGAGCGGCAGCCGTGCAGCCGGCTCACGCGGCGCAGCGGGAAGTCTTTCAGCAGCTCCCGGGACAGCGAGTACCGGGCGCCGCCCACGTTCAGCACCACCGAGGCCGCCCCGCTGCGCCCGAAGGTCATGGCTGGCCGCCCAGGGTCCGGTCTGCCCGAGGGCCGCCGCGCGGGGCCTGTCTGCGCCGGGGAAGGGAGGGGAGCGCGCCGTCGGGGCCGCCCTCCCGCGGGGCTCCGCTGCTGCCCCGCGCTGCCTCGGCAGCACAGCGTCGCCGAGAGCGACGCGCCCTCCGCGCGGCGGCACCCGCGGGCGGCCGGGGAGCCCCCTCTCGCACCGGCGCTGCCCCCCACCGGCCGGGAGCCAGGCTGTGTCAGCGCCGCCGCCCCTCGCGCCCGAGGGTCGCCCCTCCGAGGCCGGGGTGCCCTGTCCAAGGCGGCGGCGCCAACCTCCGGGAGCTGCGCGGGCGCCGGGTGGGAGGCGCCGTGGGAAGGCTCTGGATCCTCGGCGTTGCTTCCTCGGCCGCGGCTTGGGCAGCACCCCACCGCCGTCCAGAGGCGAGAGGCAAAGTGAACGGACTCCGCGGCGGCTGGGAGCCGGCTCCGCGAGGCGGGGGCGGGGCCTCCCTTGCCGTCCTCCTCCACGCCTGCCGGCTCCGCGCGCTCACCTCCCTCCGCGCGCCCTCTCCTGCCCGCCCGCGCCCTCCCGCACCTCCCAGGCTCGCTCGGGCTGGGATTTCCCCGGCGCCCCGCCCTGGACCTCGGGCTCCCCGCCTCGTGACGCCGTGCGCTCCAGCCTGCAATGGCCGGGAGGGGTCCGCGGGCGGGCATGCCCGAGGAGGAGCAGGGAGTCCCTGGCGGAGGGGAAGCCAAGCCCCTCGGCTGGTGTGCCTGCTGCCACCTCCCGCCACGGGTCATCGAAAAGACTTGGGCAGCTCCTGAGGGTCCTTTTAATAGTCCCTGAAGCGAGGCGACAGGAGCGTAAGGAGGAAAACAAGTGAGGACGTGGGTGCAGGGTTGGAAGGGAGGGCGCAAGACGGCTTTTGGCGACCTTTTTTTCAGAAACTGCCGGGAACCCAGGTGGGCCTCTGAGACCTCCCTCAGAGGATTTCTCACGGAAGGCACTCCAGCCACTGCTTTTCCTGCTGACTTTGCGCTTCTTTTCCCCGCATGGGGCGACCCACGTGCCGCGCGCCCCGAAGGCGACCGCACACCCATCCCTCCCCCATCGCAATGCCGCCCGTCCGCCCGCGGAACGGCCCAGGCCTCCGCTTCTCCTGAGAAGGCGCCTACGTGTAGCGCCTCTGGATCCTATGCTGACGTCCCCCGTGGAGTGAGATGAAAGTCTGGGGAGAATCGTCTTTCACTGGCAAAACCACAATTTCTCTTCCCTTCATCAGCACCCTTCTTTACACCTATCTCTATTTCCCCGAGTACCCCCGATCCTGCCACAAAACTGGTGCTCAGAGCGTGAAGAGAGCCTTCAAACTCCGCGTAGCGAACTACCCCGCACTCTGCTCGAAGCTCAGGAAGTGGGTGCCACTTGGCAGGAATTATTTTTAATAGCTACCAGCAATTCACATGACATCTGACACCGGTAGCCCAGCCTGCCAAAAGCGAAACAGGTAAGTTGTAAGGCAAACTACGTTAGATGCAAAACAAACACTGGAAGAAAAAGTACGGGTGGGGCAGGGTGGGGTAGGATGCAATCATTTGACTACGAAGTAACCTGGCTGGTTACTGGGAAGCGTTTTACTTCTTCACTTTTCATAATTTTGTAGGATTGCTCCGTGTCCGCTAGAGGTCGCTATAAAGAGTTATTTTGCTCGGGTTCTAGGGAAAAGGTAGACGCCTGAAAATTAGTGTGCTGTCTCTGACAAAAGTCACTCAGGGTGGTTCTTAAAGAATGAAAATCTAAGTTGTTTATCCCTAGACCTGGCTAATTCATCTTAAAAGCACTTAACGTGATTAAAACCCCAAAAGAAGAGTTGTTTATCTCTAAATGGCTACTAAACAAGGAAAACATCCTAAAGGAAGTGAATTCAAAGCTGAATGGAAGGAGATGATGGCCTTGAGTTAGCAGAGAGAAAGAGCAAAGGATTCCAAGTAGCAGAATCCCAGATGTGGAGGATTAACGATTGTAAAGAATGCTAATGCATTTGCCTGGCTGAAACAATAGCGAGCTCTACTGCAGTGTTTTGGTTTTCAATCCTGTAAGCAATAGAATCCCTAAAGCTTAAATAACAGAAATAGCTTGATGAAAGCTTTAGTTCAGGAAGATGCCTTCGCCCTGTGGGTTATTCTAAGGAAACGGCCCTTTCAGCAAGCCTTACACCCATGTCTGTAAGGATAAAGAAAGTTAGTTACAAGAAACACAAACGTAACAAGTCTTGGTAATAGATTTGTCATAGGACACAGGAATGGTGAAAAGTTTGCAGATGTGAGCCAGAGATGAGCCTGGCTTCAAACCGGCAAGAGCCAATTCATCAGAGAGTTGTTTAAAATATGCTCTAAAAGCAGAACAAGCAACAGAAGACAGAATAACCATTGTGTTGGCTTATTTGCTTGAACATTACTATATTTATTTCCTATGGTCTCTGTCCAAAATCCCTTTACAGTCTGTTGATTGAAGCAATTGAAGGAATATCTCATTTTAAATTTGAGCTTAGAAAATAATTTGATGACAATACAATCTGTGCCTCCAAAATACATTTTGGGGCTGCGGTTTAGCTCAGATAGTAGAGTACAGCTCCACACTCTCTCAAGACCTAGGCTTGATCCCCAGCACTGCAAAAATGGGAGAAGGATGTAGCAATACAATCCTAAAACCATTAGCCACTGAAAACCCTGTGACGGTTGCTATGAATTGGACAGGACCCTTCGGTACGTAACAACAACAAATATATTTTCATAAAATTGCTTAGATTTAAATCATTTCATTTGTTTCCAAAGCAATATTGTTATTTGATTGTAATATCATTAGCCACTGCTGCAGTAGCAGCAATACTCAAGTCATTTTCTTAAAGACTACAGAAAGATGCAGAAATGATTGGCTCATTTCAATATAATCTGGTTTAGAAAGCATTCTTTAAAACAATTCTGTTCCATTGTATTTTGAGAAGATTATGTTGAAAATTAATACACTTAAATTCTCTTCTGAGCCTGGTGTGGAGGTGCATGCCTGTAATCCCAGCACTTGAGAAGCTGAGGCAGGAGAATGGATGCAAGCTCAAGGCCAGCCTGGTCTACATTCTGAGTTCCAGTCCACCTAGAGCTACATAGTACTACCCTGTCTCAAAAAAAAAAAAAAAAAGCAAAAAAAAAAAAATTAATAATGATAAATAAATTGTCTTCTGGATTCAGGATGATATGTAGGATTTTCATATGTAAATCTTTAGGATGCATCAAAATTTAAAGCCATCAGACAGAATTTTAGATTTTGACAAAACCTAGAAGTTTTCTAGTCACAATTTATTAGTGTATTTTATTTTATTAATTTGTTAACTTTTGCAGTATTTGGGGGTTAAACTCAGGGCCTGGTACTTACTTTGCAAGTGCCTTACCACTGGGGTGACCCCCCCACCCTACCAGGCATTTATCAGTGCATTTTAGAAAGGAGTAACAAAGCTTCAGGAATATGGCAGGAACTTGCTCAAGATTCCTCAGCAACAGATGCATGGCAAGAACAAAGCTAGACCAGGACTGCTAATTCCAGATTCTAATCACTCCATATCCAGTATCCACATTGCCATCACAACCTTCTATACCATCTCTCCACGTTCCAGTTCTTTCCTGCCTCTGTGAATCTCATATACAGTGCCACCAGACAGTGCTTCTTTTTTATCATGTGCTTCCATTTTCATCAAGGCATTCCCCAACTCAAAACCTAGAATAACTATTCAGAGCTATAGAATTACAAATTGTCCAAACTGGCTATTAGGGCCCTCCCTCAATTCAAACATGGCTGCACAATTTATTTGCTGAGTGACCTAGAGCAAGCTCCTTAATTCTTCAAGCCTCAGTTTTTCACCCATAAAATGAAAATAATGATACCTACATCAAAGGAGTGATATGAGAATTAAATGAGGTGATGTGAGGCTGGTATATAGTTCAGTACATGACACTGTAAAAATTACACTTGATGTATGCTTCCATTAGCCCAGACAAGCCATGCTCATTTCTCTCCTAGATTCTAAACAATACAAACTGGAAAAGTGAATTGACTCATCTAAAAATGTGAACAAGTACAAATAGGTACCCTGAAACATCGAAAATTAATTGAAAACCTGTGACCCTTATACTGCAGGCTCTGAGTTGAACACGAATTCCTCCATCACTCTGTACTGCATGACTGATTGTGTTCAGAGACTGAACACCCTGCCTGCCCCAAAGTGTTAAAAATGGAAATACCCTGTGGCCACTCCAGTTCCATACAGGTTGCTTATAACTTTGTCCTTTAGAAAGCCCTCATGCTGCTGTTAATTTATGTTTCCAAGTATTTTGTATTTATATGTTTATTTCTCAGCCTCTACAGAACCAGTGGGTGCTTTTTAAAAGGCAGTTCCTCTCAGCCAGGTGTGGTAGTAGAGACCTATAATCCCAGCACTCACAAGGCTGAAGTAGGAGGCCCTCAAATTCAGAGCCAGCCTGGGCTACATCGTGAGACCCTGTCTCTAAATAAATAAATAAATAAAATTTTAAAAGGCAGTTCTTTGGATGAAAATGCAGCCATCTAGCTTCTCTAATTTTACGTAAATGAAAGACTAAAGGCCTAGCCCACTATGCACAGTAACCTCTGTATAAGGTAAATCTGTAACTTCTCTTTCTTTCTCTCCCTCCCTCTTCTCTGTCTTTCTCTCTTTCTCCCTCCCTCTTCTCTGTCTTTCTCTCTTTCTCCCTCCCTCCCTCCCTCTCTGTCTCTCTCAATATTTTCACCCAATACTGGGAGGTTGAACCTAGGGCCTCATCCATGCTAGGCAAGCACTCTACCCCTGAGCTGCAACCCTAGTCCCTTTTTTATTATTGTTTGTTTTCTTGAGACAGGGTCTTGCCGTGCATCCTTGGCCTCCCAGGTGCGGGGATTACTACATCCAGCTCAAATCTGTAACTTTAAGGGCAGTAAGGTTATCCTGAAGTCCACGTAGTACTCTCTCTGTAAAGGATTCCAAACTGGAGCTGGGCGCGGTGGCGCACACCTGCCCAAGAGGCAGAGGCAGGAAGATCGCAAGTTCAAGACCAGAGGCAGTCTACGTAATTTAGGGAGACCCTGTCTCAAAAAGTAAAAAAAAATGGGCTGGGGGTGCAGCTCAGTGGTCAAGCACTTGCAGAGCATGCAAGCGTGAGGCCCTGGGTTCAACCCCAGTACCACAAAAAAAAAAAAGAAAAAAAAAAAGAAAAAGAAAGAAAGAATTCTAAATTGGGCATGATGGCACATGCCTGTAATTCCAGCACTCTGGAGACTGAGGCAGGAAGATCTTAAATTCCAGGCCAGCAAAACTATGTCTCAAGAAAAAAAGAGAGAAAGAGAAAAAAGAGAGAGAAAAAGGAAAAAAGAGAAGGAAAAGAAGGAAGGAAAAGAAAATTCTAATTCGGGAAAATATTAGTACCAAATTTTAGTTATGCAAAGATCTAAGTCCTAGAGATCCACTGTACAACATAATGCTTATATGTAACAATATTGTATAATTTTAAATTTGCTAAGAAAGTCATGGTGCCTGACTATAATCTCAATGACTCGAGAGGCTGAGGCAGGAGGATCATGGGGATAGAAGTACAGTTTAATGGTAGAACACTTGACTAGCATGTGTGGGGTCCTAGGTTCAACCCCCCAGTACTGGAAAAAAAAAATACTTTAAGAAAACTGGGCCTGCTGGCACACACCTATAATCCTTGCACTTGGGAGACTGAGGCAGGAGGATCACTATAAATTTGAGGCCAGCCTAGACTACACAGTGAGTTCCAGGCCAGCTGGGGTTATATAGTGAGACCCTATCTCCAAAACAAAACAAAACAAAAATATTGGCTAATAGGATAAGCCTATGTCAAAGTGTTCTTATCATCACCATCGTCATCATCATCATAAAGAGAGAAGGCAGGAGTTAACTTTTGAAGATGATGGATATATTTGTGGCATAAGTTATGGTGACGGTTTATCACAAAGTCATCAAGTTGAATATATTAAATATTATACAGCTTATATGTCAATCATAACTTAATAAAATGTTTTAAAAGGTACTCTCAAATGTCCAAGACTGACATAAGAAAAATATGTAGAGGAATATACCTCTACACTCCCAGGTTTTCTGGCTGGGGTCCTGAAAACTCAACTAACAAAAGACAGATTAACAAGAGAAGAATAGCTTATTAACTCCATCTTTTGGAGAAAATCAAAAGAGTGGTTAGAATTTGGGATTGGCACAGCACCTTAAAGCTAAATTTGTAGAGAAGTAACAAGATAAAGGAAAGGGGGTTAGGCTTTTAGGAATGGCAAACTGTGAAGAGGTAAATATAGGAGGAACACTTAGCAGTAAGGTGTGCTGTGTAGATTGCTCTAGTGCCATCTGGGCTGAAGAGAGTCTAGGATGTCTCAGTGTTTAACAATCTTCCTGCTCCTCTTGGTGGAAAGGGAGAGTTCTTTGTGTCTGCTTCTCATTTACCTTCAGCTCAAAATAATCCTAGGTCAAAGTGGCATATTGTGGGGTGGCATATTGTAATCCCCTACATACAGCATAGTGGCCATTATTGCATTGCTAGCCAAGCCATTCCTAGTGATACAGCCTCATTACATTAACTGCGTTCTGAACCATCCCAGCACGTGGACCAAATTCCTTTTCTTTTTCTTTTTTGTTTCTTTAGTCCCAGCTGGTCTGGAACTCACTGTGTAGACTGGGCTAGCCTTGTACTTATGATGATCCTCCTGCCTCTGCCTCCTGAGTGCTGGGATTACAGACATGCATCACTAAACTAAAAGTTCCTTTCATATCCTGAAATGTTTAAGGATGAGATGGCATAATGTCTGATATTTGGCTTCAACATAATCAAGGGGTGGGCTGGACATACAGATCATTGGTACAGCACTTGCCTAGCATTCACAAGGCCCTGGGTTCAATCCCCAGGATCACCAAAAATCATCATCATCATCATCATCATTGGCAGGAATAAATGGGTGGGGATACAGATGAAACAAGACTGACTATAGTCTGTAATTGTTGAAGCTGGATGACGAGAACTCATTATGTTAATCTCTCTACTTTTGTACATATTTGAGATTATCTATAATAAAAAAGTAAACAAAATATTAAAATCTTGAACTTCATTTAAACTGTTTCTTATTGCTTTCTTTTTTCTCTTTCTTTTTTTCTTTTTTTTAGTGCTAGGGATCAAACCCAGGACCTTTGGCATACTAGGCAAGTGCGTCACCACTGAGCTATATCCCCAGCCCGTAAGCTTATTTATTTTTGATTATTGATAATTTTTCCTTCAGACTGGACCTGAATGTACTCTGTCATAATACTTATAGTGAAGGTTCCTCTCCAGTTTCTTCAGAATTCAAATAACCCTGGTAACTATGTGACTATTAAAATTTTAAATGCACACATACAGTGGTCCAACAATGTTAACACCAGGAATTTACCCATAAAATATGCAATAATCACATATCACAAAGATAGGCATGTAAGGATCATTGCATTGTTTCCAATAGCAAAAGTCTAAAAACAACCTAGATGTCTATATTTAGGGGAATGGTTTTTCAAATAATGGCACATCCATGAATCTGATACTATTCACACTGGCTTACATAGTGCCATTTTGAAGCCAAACTGGTAAACAAAAAAGCTTAGGTCCTGAGTTGGGTAAAATATTCCCTCTTTATTTTAAAAATAAAAGACGGTTGGGCATGGTGGTACATACCTATAATCCCAGCCACTCTGGAGGCTGAAATGGGGTTGAAAGCTTGAGGCCAGCCTGGGCAGCATAGAGAGGTGCTGACTCACAAAACAAACAAAAAACTCCAGATGGATGGTGGACAATGGATATTTCTGAAAGGATTCACAAAATACATTTATAGGAGATTATTTTTTGGTCAAGAAACTGGGAAGGTTAAAATACACATAAGACCTGCTTGTTATTTATTGTAAACCTTTGTCTTTTTTTTTTTTTGTAGTAGTTGGAGACTGAACCCAGGACCGTGCCCATGCTAGCAAGTGCTCTACTACTGAACAGCACCCCAGCCCCTTTTTTATTTTAAGACAGGGTCGTGCTAAGTTGAACAGGCTACATCTGGAACTCAGGTTCCTCCTTCCCTGGTCTCCCTGAGTTGCATGCACTATGGTTCCCAGCTCGGATTGTGTTTTTAATTTTTAAAAAAGTTTAAAAAAAAAATCTTAAGAAGTATCCTCCTACCTCCCAGATCCTTTTTCCTCGGGCCTGTTTTGTTTTGTTTTGTTTTGTTTTGTTTTACAGTGCTAGGAGTTGAACCCAGGGATTGTACATACTACACAAGCACTCTACCACTCAACTACACCTCCCAACCTTGGCAGGCCCATTCTTGTTGAATCCTCCATCCATCTCTGTTCAGTTATTTCTGAGGCCTTGGCACTTGCTGCTCCCTCTACCTGGACCACTGTCCCAGGGTATATGTGGCCAAGTGCTTATCAGTCAAGTCTTAGTCCAAATGTCACTTCCTCAGAGATGTTGTTCCTGACCACACATGCTAGCATATCAACCTACTTTTATTGTTCCCTTAACCCTATAAAAAAAAAATCTAACTTGTCCAAACCCATAGAATATCAGACACCCACAGCAAACCCTAACATGGACTTCTAGTGATTATAATGTGTAAATGCAGGCTCCTCAACTGTAACAAATATACCACTCTGTGGGATGGTGGTTGTGGGGGTGGCTGTGCATGTGGGAAGCAGGGAGTATCTCTGTACCTTCCTAAATTTGGCTGTAAACCTAAAGCTGCTTTAAGAAAATAAAGGTAATTTTTTAAACATCATCTTGCTCATTTGCCTATTTTATCATCTGTCACCCCACCAAACTTCTCACATCCTTTGAAAACAGGGACCCTGGAGCCAGTTCACACTACAGCTTCTGGAACAATGCCTGGCTCCTTATCAAAGCTCCATATTTGTTGAGTAAAGGAATAAATGACTATTACTGTTCATTAACATACTGTTCTCTGAGTGCTGAACTGGCAATATCCTTGTATTCTTGTATACAAAAAGTGAGGCTGAAATTGACCAACTAGGGAAATTCAGACCTTTTCTGAAAAACTGTTTCAATTTTGACATACTGGTGGACACCTTGGTACTGTTTTCCCCCTGTACCTTCAGTATCTGCCAGCCTGGAATTTAAAGCACTGAAGAAGCCCTATTCATTAAGCAGGCCGTAATCTTGGGTCATTGAGTTCCCAGGTCACGCCTTACCTAGTAGATGCTCTAATCAGAAAAGTTCTTAGGATCAGCTCAAGTTGAATCTGGGTCCCCTCACCCATCTATACTGCTCCTGGAAGAAAGAATTGATAAAGAAGTATACCAGCGTTGCAAGGAAATAAGAGCCATCCACGTTGAATTGAACACTTCAAATGGGCAAATATATCTCAATAAAGCTGCTTCATTAGAAAAACAATTTGAGCTGGGTATGGTGGCACATGCCTGTAATTGCAGCACTTAAGAGACCAAGGCAGGAGGATCATGAGTTCAAAGTTAGCCTGGGCTACACAGTGAGACCCTGCCTTTAAAAAAAAAAAAAAATCTGTTCAAAAATAATTGTGTAGGGAGTTATAGGATAGCACCAAGGGATAGAGTGGAGATTTGGTTTGGATAGGGGCCTATCTAGCCCACCTGGAGGTCTGATCTAGGGCCCGAGGCAAGATGGCCCCCAGTGATTTAAATGTCACTCCTGATTGGTTGCGTTCAGCCCCCCGCCCCCCCCGCCCCTATATGATTGGCTGGCTGCCATTTTGAGTCCGTTACTATATAAGGACAGTGCACTGGTCATTCAGAAGCCATTGGATCACCATCTGACCCCTCTCATGACACCGTGCAGTCCTGCCGCCCCCATCACGGTAGAGGTCCTTGGACCCAGAGAGAAGACTACCTGTCCTCGCAAGGGCCACGCCATCGCCAGACTGAGATGGAGAACATCAGGAACCAACAGCAGTGGAGAAGTCGGCCTACGTAGAGGACAGCTGGGATGCTGGGACCTGGACCGCCACTGCCAATGCTGGAGCCATGATACTTCTGCTATCCTGAAGGGCAGGCTTGAGGGCTTGATTTCCTTACAGGGGCTGTACAATAAAATCTGTACCGAAGGCATCCTGAAGCCCTCTGTCCTTGACTCCATCAGCCATGCCTCCAAAGCTCCCCTGGTGTGGGGTCCCGATCCCAGTAAGAGAAGGAAGTGTTAGCCTGTGCATCGGCCATAGGGAGGGGCGACCCCCATAATTAGATATGGATTGAGGAGGTTCTGTGTCTTGGCTCAGGAAGTATAGAAAATACGGAAAGAAATGTCCTGGTGGTAGGTTGGAATCTCAGAGACCCTACTCCCTGCCTGAGTGCTTCAGATCACCTTCCAGCAAAGCAAGCCATGAGCCCAGACAGGAAGGAAGTGGGAATTCCTCCACTTTGCCCCTTATCACATCAGGGCATATTCAAACAGCCAGAGTGAGAATTCTACTGGGAGCAAAACTCAACGACATTCTCAAAATGAATGAAAGTTCCCCACCGTGTTCTGTCCATTCTGCAAAGAGAACTGCTTTTACCAACATTAATGAACCAAAATTAACTAGTTCATGAGTCAGCTTTCAAAAACACCTGCTGTTCTTACACTTCTGTCCCTCCAACAATCTATTTCCAGCCCCACAATCCCAGCCCTCCTCCCTTATGCCCAGTGCTATTATTTCTGCCTCAGAGGAAAGATTGAGACTGGGGTTGACTGAAGCAAAGCGTGTGGCATTCCTGGAAATGATCTTCCCATTGTAGATGAAACCAAAATAGCATTGGCTCCACACTTAATAATTGATACACTCTTCAACAGCAATTGCATTTTTCTCCAAGATGCAGGATTTGAAATACTATTTTTATCGTATTAGATTTAAGGACTTTGGTTCTTAACTGGAGATAAAAATTATCCAATTCTGGTAATCTCATTACCCTTCTATGTCAAAAAGCCTCAGGCATTTGTCTCAGTTTACTCTGAGACGTATTCTCACAGATTAGCACAAAATAATAACTCAGTGGAAAGGTGAGAGGTACAGCCATCTGCAAGATTTGCAGGTGGTTTTTGTTTTGTTTTGAGATGGGGTCTCACTGTTACCTAAACTGGCCTCAAACTTCTGGGCTCAAAAGATCCTCCTGCCTCAGTCTTGTCAGTAACTGGGACTATGATTACTGACACTGCTCCCAGCTGACTTGGAGGCTTATAAAGGTGGTTTAAAGAAGATGCAATTAGGTTGGTATGAGCCTGTGTCTCAGGCCAGGGTCAGAGAAGAGGGTATAGCTCAGAAAAAAATGATGAAATAAGTACCTCCTGTAGCTTTCCCAGCTTTCTAGGATTCCTCTGGGGCTGTGATTCCATGCAGCCACATAGCGAACTGACATCAGTCCTGTCCCCAAAAAGCACCTTCCTCTGTCTGCTGGAGCTTTATCCTCCACTTAATGTTTATGAGGACTTTAGGTCTTCCAAGTAGGATTTTTCCTTTCCAGAGGAAAGTAATCATGAAAAAAAAATTTGTAGCAAAGGACAGTGAGCAGCTTTTTATACCCTTTCCCAAGCTTCTATTGTGATGGATGAACCTGCAAGAACAATTAGAGCAGATGTCAGTGTAAATCTCCCAAGAAAGAAGAAAATAGGCTTACCTATTTTATCTGAGGATGCCCAGGCATTCCCTCTTCTAGGTACAGAGTATATTTAACTTAGACAATGTCAAGGGATTAGAAAACACTCAGACTGTAACAATGGTATATCTCAATAGCACCAGACACTTCAAGAAAGAGAAATTGTGTATAACTTCCATTGAATCGGTGTTAGTCAAGACTTTGAATTTATAGTTCATTGTGTTTTCATTGTGTTATCACTCAGGAGTGATACTTATATTTGGTATAGGTTAGGCATTACTGAGACATCCCAGTTTGCAGGACCCTTAAGTAAACTTTAATTTTAATGGTACCAAAAAAACATCAATTTTTCCAGACTGTAGCAACAGGAGGTATACAAGTAATATTGCCACTCTCTTTGAGGCCCTGTGAGGTCTCCTAGAAGAATGCTCACTGTGTCCTCACTTTTATTATCTAAATCATCATCTAGGTGTCAGAGAGGCTGCCATTTCCTCCTACCTCTTCCATGGACACCTCATTTCATCTTTGCCTTGGTAAATCCCTTGCTACATGTTTAAAGTACTCTTTGGAATAAAATGAGAACTACTTGTGATACCTAATACTTGTTCAGAATTTAAGAAAGGATTGGACAGACATTGAGCTTGGGCTGGCCAACCTCAGCTTAACAAATGTCCTTAGAAATGAATATCTCATCTCAGAGACTAAAAAGAATCTTCCCAATTGATGATGACCCATCCTCCAATCAGAGAGATCCTGCCTTTCTTGTCATATACACCATTCGAGATTGATAAAACTCAGGGCAAACAGGCTGTGTGGTGACACACACCTATAATCCCAGCTACTTGGGAGGCTGAGGCAGGAGAATCATAAATTCTAGTCTTGTCTGGGCTACAGAGTGAGCTCAAGCCCAGCCTGGGCAACTTGGTGAGATCCCATCTCAAAATAAAAAATTTAAAAATGCAGGGGGTGTGGCTTAGTGGGAACACATTTGCATAACGTACACAAAGTCCTGGGTTCATGCCCCAGTACTACAAAAAAAAGTGGGACAGAGATAGTAGATACTCAAAACAGAAGTCAGCAAACTATAATTTACTTGTGTTTTGTTTATTTTTAGTTTTTGTTTTTTTATTTTTTATTTATTATTGTTGTTAGGTGCCATTGAGTTGGGTCCAATATATAGCAACCCTCATAGGATTTTCAAGGGCTGATTGTATCAGGATTATTTTTGGGAGTAGACTGCCACATCCTTCCCCCATTTTTGTGGTGCTGGGAATTGAACTGGGAGGATATATATATATATATATATATATATATATATGAACACGCACATACTTGTTGTTTGTTGTTAGGTGCCATCTGACTCATAGCAACCCTATGTACAACAGGTGAAAAACTATTGTCAGTGCTTCTCTACTTTTCATAGGATTTTCAATGGCTGGTTGTTTTTTGGGAGTGGGCTTCTGGGTCCTTCTCCCAAGTCTACAGCAGCTGGTATTTCCAGGTGGTCTCCCATCCAAGTACTAACCAGGCTCAACCCTGCTTAGCTTCCAAGATCTGACGGGATTGGACGCCACAGTGGTACAGCTACAGGCCATATATATATTTATTTATATATAATTATATACTATCATATATATATATATACATATATATGTGTATATATATATATATATATATATATATATATATATATGTTTTTGGCAGTGCTGAGGATTAAACCCAAGGCTTCACAGATGCTAAGCACATGCTCCACCACTTAGGTACATCCCCAGCCCCAATGACCTGATTTTTTTTTTTTTTTTTTTTTTTTTTTGGTGGTACCGGGGGTTGAACCCAGGGCCTCGCGCCTGCATGCTCTGCAAGTGCTGGACCACTGAGCCGCACCTCAGCCTATTTTTTTTACTTTTTGAGACAGGGTCTCGCTAAATTACGCAGACTGCCTCTGGTCTCGAACTTGCGATCCTCCCACCTCCACCTCCTGAGCCGCTGGGATTACAGGCGTGCACCACCACGCCCAACCCCTATGACCTGATTTTATAAACAGGATTTTTAATGAATAAAGTTATTGACACACAGCTATGCCCATTCCTTTACAAATATCTGTGGTGATGCATACTGTGAGGGTATATATATATTGAGGGTAATGATTTATTGCATGGCATGGAAGAAAAAAGACCTTCCTGAGAGGACCACTAGGAGGTGTGGGAAGAACAATGACCATACTCAGAAGTTAAGGTAGTGGCCCCAGAGCCGCTGGCCAATGTCAAGAACACAACTAAACCTAGCAGGAGACCTCACCCCATGGAAGCGCATAACCAAGTTTATCAGTACCTTCAGAAGTATTCTTTGGATAGCCATATAGGACAGAAAGCAGGGTTGAACCCCATAAGGCAGACAACGAGCAAGAGCATTTGGGAAATTAGGCTCAACTGACCCAAAAACCAAAGGATGATTGCTGGAGGCAGTGAGTGGGAGTGAGGAAGAACTTGAGAGGGCCAGGGAAGTGCCCGGACTGCCAGGCATCCCCAGCTAGCCTGATGGACAGAAAGGAAGGCCCTAGAAGGATTTCAGACTCCCATGAGATCCAGTAACACTGCCCCTCTTCCCCTTCTGGCTGACTGAGAAAAGTAAGAGCTTGAGGAATCCAAAGTCTTCAGTATGAAAACTAGACAGATCTTGCTTATCCTAGGACAAGGGCTTCTGTTAGCTCACCATGTATTTGCTGCTTGAAAGGAAAAAAAGAAAAAAACTATGCATTTACTTTTTCCTTTGCATATCTATACCTGTGCATGATTGTTTTGTTTGTGTGCATGTGGTGCTGGAGGTCATACCTAGGTTCTCACCCGTGCTAGGCAAGTGCTCTACCAGTGAGCCACGCTTTCAGTGCCCCCTTACCCCTTGCTTGTTTAAAAATCTACTTCTCGCCGGGCGCGGTGGCGCACGCCTGTAATCCCAGAGGCTTGGGAGGCGGAGGCGGGAAGATCGCAAGTTCGAGACCAGAGGCAGTCTGTGTAATTTAGCGAGACCCTGTCTCAAAAAAAACTTAAAAAATGGACTGAGGGTGCAGCTCAGCAGTCCAGCACTTGCAGAGCATGCATGCGCGAGGCCCTGGGTTCAACCCCCAGTACCACAAAAAAAAATAAAAAATAAAAATAAAAATCTACTTCTGTAAAAGCTCAGTCCTTGTTTGTTAAACTGAAGGGAGGGAGATTTTTGGCCACATCTGGGTTTTAGCGTGGCGGTAGTGGAGATTAATTATAAAAAGCACCAGAAATACTGCTCCTTCTTCTTTTGATTCAGGCTTTTGACTTTTATTTTTATTTATGGATTATTTTGCAGGGGGCTGGGTGTTGAGACAAGGTCTCACTGTGTACCTCTCGCTAGCTTGGAACTCACTGTCTATTCCAGGCTGGCCTCGAACTTGCAACAATCCTCCTAGCTCAGCCTCCCAAGTACTGGGATTACAGGCATGTGGCACCATGCCTGGCTTGATGCAGACTTTTTATAAAGCATAAAATATTGGCAGGCACCATGGTGCTTACCTATAATCCCAGCAACTGGGGTGGCTGAGGCAGGAACATTGTGAGTTTGAGGCCAGAGGCAGCCTGTGCAATTTAACAACCCCCTGACTCAAAATGAAAAATAAAAAAGTGCCTGAGAGATGTGACTCAGTGGTGGAGCACTTGTCTAAAATGTGCAAGGTCTTGGGTTCATCCCCCCAGTACTGGGGGTGGGGGGAAGGACATATCTTCATGAAACTGAAGAACTCAAGCCTTTTATGGTTTAAGGTCCCAGCCCCATCAGTTCCTTAGGTGTCCAAGGTGATTTCCTGTCTCCCTCCCCAACAGTGGTTTTACAAAGGTCTAATGTTTACAAAGGGCTGGGATTTGGCTCAGTGGGTAGAGTGCTGCGCTGCAGTCTCTGAGGTCCTGAGTTCAATTCCCAGCACCGCAAAAATGGGAGAAGGACCTGGCAATCCACTCCCAAGGCAATCCCGAAGCACTCAGCCATTGAAAACCCTATGAGGGTCGCTATGAGTCGGATACCGACTCGACGGCACCTAACAACAACAACAATGTTTACAAGCCTACAAACTCAAGGTGAATGTTAGAGTTTTATTTTACAAAATGAAGGAAATGATGGCAGGAACCTAAATCCAAACTTGAAGAAGCAAATATGATTGAGGAATCTTGTCGTGACAGCCCATGCACTTCAGTTCAGTCAAAGCCTAGTTAAGCAGCGTTAGAGAGAAAGCAAAGAACAGAATGACTATCAAAGTATACAAAGAAATCAAGAAGGGGCTGGGGATGTAGCTCATTGGTAGAGGGCTTGCCTAGCATGCCTGGGCCCTAGGTCTGATCCACAGCACTGGGGGAAAAAAAAAAAAAAAAGGAAGAAGAAGAAGCCAAAATAGAAACAAAAGTAGGCCAATGCAAAAGTATAGTACGTTTTACTTTGTTCTTTTTAGGTGCTGTCAAGTCGAGGGTCATAATGACCCTCATAGGGTTTTCTTCCTTTCTTTTTTTTTTTTTTTTGGTACTGGGGGTTGAACCCAGGGCCTTGCTCATGCATGCTCTGCACGTGCTGGACCACTGAGCTGCACCCTCAGCCCATTTTTTTACTTTTCGAGAGACAGGGTCTCATTAAGTTATGCACACTGCCTCTGGTCTCGAACTTGCGATCATCCTGCCTCCACCTTCCCAGCCGCTGGGATTATAGGCGTGCGCCACCGTGCCTGGCTCCTCATAGGGTTTTCAATGGCTGATTGTTTCAGGATTGCCTCGGGAGTGGATTGCCACATCCTTCTCCCGTTTTGCACTGCTAGGAATTGAACCTGGGATCTCAGAGACTGCAGACCAGTGTTCTACCAACTAAGCTAAATCCCAGCCCTACATTTTACCTTAGGTGAGGGAATAACACAGGATGAAAATATGAATGAGCTCTGTAGTGGGGTAGACAGCATGGTGTCTCACAGGAAGTTGCCTGCTGCCAGTTGTGGGTCCTTGGACTTCTTGCCTCAGAATCACAACAGCAAGCATCGTGGGCAGGTGAAGAGCTTCCCCAAAGATGATCCTTCCAAGCCTGTGCACCTCACAACCTTTCTGGGCTACATACTGGCATGGCCCACATCATGTGGGAAGGTGATAGGCAGGATTCAAGGTGAAAAAGAAGTTATGGAGGCTGTGACTATTGTGGAAATGGTAGCCATGGTATTTGTAAACATTGTGGACTATGTTGAAACCCCTCAAGGCCTGCAGACCCTCAAGACTATTTTTTGTTGTCTTTTTTTTTTTTTTAATTTTTAAATCCACTACTAGGGGTTGAACCCAAGGCTTTGTGCATGGTAGGCAAGTGCTTTGCCACTGAACTGTCCTCCTTTTTTATTTTGTATTTTGAGACAGGATTTTGCTAAATTGCACAGGCTGCCTCTAATCTCAAATTCAAGATCCTCCTGCCTTAGCCTCCCAAGATGCTGAGATTATAGGTATGCACCATAGTGCCCAACTCAAGACCACCTTTACTCAGCATATCAGCGATGAGTACAAAAAGTGCTTCTATTAAGAATTGGCACAAATCTAAGAAGAAGGACTTTACCAAGTACTGCAAGAAATGGCAGAAATGCATGGGCAAGAAGAAACTAGAAAAGGACTTCAGCAGCATAAAGAAATCCTGTCAGGTCATCTGCTTTACCACCCTCACCCAGATGTATCTGCTTCCTCTATGCCAGAAGAAGACCCACCAGATGGAGACCCAGGTAAGTGGTGGCACTGTGATTGAGACACTAGTCTGGTAACAGAAGAAGCTGGGGCATCAGGCGTTCATGAACCAAGTTTTTAGGCAGGATGAGATGATTGATGTCATTGGGATGACTAAGGGCAAAGGCTACAAAGGAGTAACCAGTCACTGGCACATCAAGAAGTTGCTTACAAGACCCACCAAGGGCTGTTCAGGGTTGCCTGTGTTAGAGCATGGCACTCTATCCATATAGCCTTCAATGTGGCATGGGCTGAGCGGAAAGGCTATCATTACAGCACTGTGATCAACAATATCTATAAGATTGGCTAGGGCTTCCTTACCAAGGATGACAAACTGAGCTAGACATGTTGGCACCTGCCCGTAATGCCAGCAACTCAGGAAGCAGAGGCTGGAGGGTTGCAAGTTGGAGGCCAGAGGCAGCCTGTGTAACTTAACAAGACCTTTTCTCAAGATAAAAGAGTAAAAATTGGGCTGGCAGTGTGGCTCAGTGGTAGAGCACTTGCAGAGCATGTGTGAGACCCTGGGTTCAACCTAATCAAGAACAATGCCTCCACTGACTATGACCTGTCTAACAAGAGCATCAACTCACTGGGTGGCTTTGTCCACTAAAATGATTTGACCAATGACTTTAGCATGCTTGAAAGGCTGTATGGTGGGAACCAAGAAGCAAGTGCAAATCCTCCACAAGTCCTTACTAGTACTGATGAAACAGCAGGCTTTGGAGAATATCTACCTTCAGTTCATTGACACCACCTCCATGTTTGGCCATAGCTGCTTCCACTACGGAGAAGAAAGCATTCATGGGACCACTTAAGAAAGATTAGATTGCAGCTGGGTATGGTGGCTCATGCCTGTAATCCCAGCAGTTTGGGAGGCGGAGCCAGGAGGATCGCAAGTTTGAGACCAGAGGAAGTCTGCATAACTTAGCGAGACCCTGTCTCAAAAAGTAAAGAAAAAAAAAAGGGCTGGGGGTGCAGCTCAGTGGTCCAGCACTTGCCGAGCATGCAAGCACAAGGCCCCAGGTTCAACCCCTAGTACTGCAAAAAGAAAGAAAGACTAGATTGCCAAGGAAGAGGGTGCTTAACGTCAGGAGCACATTAGGCAGCTGGTGGAGACATATATATATATATATATATATATATATATATATATATATATATGAAATTTATTGTAATATAAGTGTATTATTTACATTTTCTAGATTTTCCTAAAAATCCTTATTTTATTATTGTAATATAATTATAGTTAAAAGCAATTTAATTTTCCATTTTTGTGAGATATTTAGAACAAATTATACATAGAAACTTTTCTCTTTATCTTATTATATTCCCTTTATTTATAAATGTTGGTGGGTTACAGAATAAGGCTTTTATTTCCATTAGGCAACTATTACATTGCTTTGATTACACTTTCATCAACTTACATATTTGCAGAAACTTTTGATTAATATATAGTAAAAAATCATATGCACTTATGGGTTATATTCCCTTTTAAAAATATGGAATGCTTCAAGAATTTGTGTGTCATCTTTGCACAGGGGCCATCTAATCTTCTTTGTATTGTTCCAATTTTAGTATATGTGCTGCTGAATTGAGCATACTGGTGGGCTTTTAATAAAAGCTTTTTTTCCAATGTGGGGGAAAAAAGAAAATACAGTTGAGTGAAACATACCAAGTACCCAGGTCTTGGTTTCAAAGCCATTCTCCAATAAAAAGAACTAGGGATCCTTGGAGAAATAACTAATTCTAGGACTAGGGTAGTAAATATATAAGATGAACCTGGAGTATTTTACAGTGCCAGAAAGCAAGGAAGTGTTTAGAAAAGAAAAAAGATTGATTAGAGTATGTCAAGGCCACAGAGAAGCCAACTCAAAGAGCTTCTAATGGTCAAAGGTATAACAATTTGAGTTACAAAATAAAGCAGTATTGGATTATAACCCAAAGTAAAAAATAGATATCCATGAGTCCATACCTATATTAATAAATGATTGAATGAATAAATGAGGCTGGGCCGGGCGTGGTGGCACACGCCTATAATCCCAGCGGCTCGGGAGGCAGAGGCGGGAGGATCGCAAGTTCGAGACCAGAGGCAGTCTGTGTAATTTAGTGAGACCCTGTCTCAAAAAAAAAACGTAAAAAAAAAAATGGGCTGAGGTGCAGCTTAGTGGCCCAGCACTTGCAGAGCATGCAGGCGCGAGGCCCTGGGTTCAACCCCCAGTACCACAATAAATAAATAAATAAATAAATAAATAAATAAATAAATAAATAAATGAGGCTGTTCACAGTGGCGCACGCCTGTAATTCCAGTAACTTTGGAGGCAGAAACAGAAAATTTGCATGTTCGTTTGAGGCCAGAGCCAGCCTGTGTAATTTAGCAAGAGCCTGTCTCAAGATAGAAAATAAAAAAGGGGCTGGAGGTGCAAAAGAGTACGTGCGAGGCTCTGGGTTCAGTCCCTCGGTACCACAAAAATAAATAAATAAATAAATAAATAAATGTTGTTAGGTGCCATAAAGTCAGGTCTGACTCACAGTGACCCTATGCACAACAGAACAAAACACTGCCTGAAAATGTGCCATGCCCAGCACTATTGTCAGTGCTTCTCTGCTTTTCATGTTGCTTTCAATGGCAGCTTGTTTCGGGAGTGAATTGCTAGGTCTTTCTCCCTGGCCTAAAGCACCTGGTATGCCCAGGCGGTCTCCCATCCAAAGACTAACCAGGCCAACCAGCTTACTTTCTGAGGTCAGGCAGGATCAGATGCCAGGGTGCTATGGCTCCAGACAAGTAAATAAATAGAAAAAACAAATCTCTGGTGTGGAGTGGGTCTAATAATTTATGTAGATACTTTCAAGGAGGTGAAACATAACTCCCCATTACTTAAGTATAGGTTGCTTATAGTGACTTCCTTCCAAAGAATACAGTATAGAAAGATGAGAAAAAAAGAGTAATTTTATCTCAGCCACAGTGGTGCACACCTGTGGACCTAGCTACACGGGAAGTTCTGCGGACAGAATCACTTGAGCTCAGGAAGTACAGATAACTTGGGGTACACAGAGAGCCCCTGCCTTGATTAAAAAAAAAAAAAAAATCAAAGGTAGTGGTGGTGTTTGTGATGCTGAGGATTAAGCCCAGGACTTTTAGCATACTAAGAAAGCACTTTGCCACGGAGCTACACCCTCAGCCTTACATCTTCTTTTATTTGTCCAGAAGATAGCTTCTCCTGAGCGTTCCACGTACACCACAAAAATCGACTTGTTCCAGTCCAA
Organism: Pedetes capensis; assembly: GCA_007922755.1. Taxonomy (NCBI): domain Eukaryota; kingdom Metazoa; phylum Chordata; class Mammalia; order Rodentia; family Pedetidae; genus Pedetes; species Pedetes capensis. The sequence goes on along the minus strand of VMDO01000261.1, from coordinate 63,842 downwards.
ATCACTGACCCTTTTTATCTCCTACCTTGTTTAGCTGTGCCACTATCCATTTGCGTCTGTTCTGCCCAGCTTTGTGCCTCAAGATACTGTCCCTTTAGCATATGATGGCAGTTGTGTGCTATAAGAAGGCTTCCTAACACTGTTTTTCTCACACCACAAGTGAATCATTTGTACCTTCTCTTTGCTCAGGCCATCCTATTATTGGTTCTCACTCATTCTTTGGTTCTTCTTTTGCCTGACCTCTCCACCCTGCTATCCCAGCTCCCTACCTCTGACCTTAAGTCCTTGACTTTGATAAGTACCTCTTTCCTCTGTCCTGGCTTCTCTTAGCCCTAATAAACCAAGCCAGGAATGGTGGTGCACACCTGTAACTCCAGCACTTGGGAGGCTGAGGCAGGAGGAATGCAAGTTCACGCCAGCCTGTGCTATATAGAAAGACCCTATTTCAAACAAGCAAAAAAGCAAATACCTAGCAAATCAGTGGCAAACCCCTTGTTGGCATCCTATCTTTTGGACTTCCTGCAGTTAGCAGCCTGTAAAATGACCTCCAATGACTTTCTGTGTAATCCTCTCCCTTGGAGTATGAACTAGACCTAGTGGCTCACTTCTAATGAATGAATGCCACTTCCAGATTATGTTACAAATAAACGGTGGGTTCCTTCTTGGCTGTCCTTTGTTGCTCCCCCTCGTTTGCTAACTTTGAGGGAAACCAGCTGCTGTGTTGTCAGCTTTTCTAGAGAGGCCAACGATGAAAGGAACTGACATCTCTGGTCAACAATCAGAGAGGACCTGGGGCTGCCACAAGCCATGTGAGTGAACTTAGAACAGAGTCTACCCCAGTCAGGCCAGTTCTGACCACAGCCCCAGCCAACAAGTTGACTGTAGCCTTCTAAGAGACCCCAAGCCAGCAACCGCAGCTAAATTGTACCCAGATTCCTAATCACAGAAAATGAAGTAGTAACGGTTTTTTATTTGGGGTCACTACGTTCAGGGATAAATCATTATACAGCAGTGGATAACGGTTTGTTATTTGGGCCACTAAATTTGGGGATAAATCATTATACAGCAATGGGTAACTAATACATATCCCAAGCCCTTGTACCATCTTTATAGGCAAATCAAACTGGATATAACTCAATATCACACGAGAACACCAGATGTCATCAAATGGTCATGGATCCTGGGACACACAGAAGGGAAGAATAGTTTGAGGAAGCTAGGTACACCCTGTATGTAATCCAGCACTTGAGAGGTTGAGGTGGGGGGAATCATAGTAAGTTTGAGGCCGCCCTGGGCAACCTAGTGAGATCCTGTCTTTGGGAAATCCCTTTGTCAGGCTGGCTAATCTAGGCTGCCTATTGGCCCCAGATAATTGCATTTGATTCTTTCTAAGGCAGCCAAGTCCAATTGTGCAAGTTCTGATGCAAATGAATAGTTTCCTGACCTTCCCAGCTGTGGGATGGAGGCAGACTGAATAGTCTTCCTAATCTTAAAGGCAATTAGGAGAATAAAAGCGTGGGATTTTTACAACCACTCTCCCTCCCTGACTTTGACATCCCATTGTTGTTGTTGTTGTTGTTAGGTGCTGTCGAGTCGGTATCCGACTCATAGCGACCCTCTGTACAACAGGGGAAACACTATTGTCAGTGCTTCTCTGCCGTTCATAGGGTTTTCAATGGCAGATTGATTTTTGGGAGGGGGTTGCCAGGTCCTTCTCCCAAGCCTACAGCTTCTGGTGTTCCCAGGCGATCTCCCATCCAGGTACTAACCAGGCCCGACCCTGCTTAGCTTCTGAGATCTGACGGGATTGGATGCCACAGGGCTGTGGCTGGAGGCATTGACATCCCATAGGATCCTAAAAGTTACCTGCTGCAGAATGTAAGATATCTGTGTCTCTAATGTGTGTTTAAAATACAGTCAGTCAGAGGACTGGGCATGTGGCTCAGTATTAGAGCACTTACCTAGCATGTACAAGGCACTGGGCTCTGTTCCTAGCACCACAAGGAAAACAAAAATGTGAGTGAAGACTAAGCACTGGCATTTTGCCAGCCACCACAGTGTATGCAAGTAAGCCTAGATACTTGGGAGGCTGAAGCAGGAGGATCGCAAGCTCAAGGTCAGAGGCAGCCTGCACAATTCAGTGAGGCTTTCTGGCACTGTAAAATACTCCAGGTTCATCTTATATATATCCTACCCTAGTCCTAGAATTATTTGGATAATAATTCACACGCAATTTTCTCTCTGAAAATACATTCAATACAGATGGGTGGCACCCAGGGGTCTTGTTTGTGTTTCTCTTCCCTACTCCAGACTAGGGCTGACTGATAGGGGTTGACAGCTGACACAGTTTGGCATAGTCACTTTTTCCTGCCTATAAATCTGGAGCAGCCAATGAATCAATATAGATCCTGAGGGTTTGGGGAACAGGACCTAGAGTATTTCCCTAGAAAAAGTGTCCATGAATAGCTGCTGAGGTCCCTATAACTGTGCAGTTTCTATTTGTTCTTAGACTTGATTACTTAGCTTGATTATTTTAATTCTAGGAGTCTCCCAGAAACTTTCCATTAAACTCTCAATAGTTTTTTTTTTCCTTGCAACCAAAGAAACTTAACACAAATACGTGTGTGGATTTGAGAATGCAAAGATGAATTTGTAATGAGAGTTTATCCTAAAGGAGTTTATAGTTCAGTCTATATTCTTTGAACTTAGCTCATAGTTCTGAATGTGAGTTGACTTTACCACCACCATGGATTTGGATAGCTAGATGACTCCCAAATCCATTCTCCTTTTCTTCTTAAGGATTAAGTCTCAGAAAATGATACCCAAAAGAATGGCACTTTGGCATGCTGAATGCTTTGAACTAAAGGAGAACCAAGGTGTCTCTGACCTCCTGCCTCCCTGTCTCTTGCCCTTATTTCTCCTTTGAAGCACAGGAAGACACTTTCTCTGAAGTTTCCTTACCTGACTAAAGATAAGTCCTCCAGCAGGAGGTGTGACTCACACTGGTCATCCCAGCCCAACAACTCAGGAGGCTGAGGCAGGAGGAAAATATTTCCAAACCAGAGACAGCCTGTGCAACTTAGCAAGACCCTGTCTTAAAATAAAGTAAATAAATAAATAAATATCAAGGGGCTGGGGGTTCAGCTCACTGATACAGCACTTGTCTAGAGTGTGCAAGGTCCTGGGTTCAAACCCCCTTGTACTGCAAATAAAAATCCTTCAAAAGGCACCCAACTGTCATGAACCCTCTCCCTGAGAATCTCATCAACCAGGGAAGATAAAGAGCATCACAGAAATCACAGAAGAGACTGAAAGTTGACAACACAGAATGTGTCACAGGATGTCACCTCTACTTCTTCCTGTTCCTCTTCCTTCTCCTTTCTCCTTCTTCTTCCTCTTCTTTCATTTTTTAAAGAAAAAAGGTTTATTTTGGCTCATGATTCTGGAAGTTCACAGTCCAAGATGGGGAGCAGGGGTTGATTTGACCATGATGATGGGCTTCTTGCTGGCAGAGTCCCAAGACAGACGGAGCATGACATGGCAAGAGACAGGGAGCATAGGGTGGGTCTGTGTGTGTCCATCTATTCTTCTGAGGGCTGCTTATTAACTGAGAGACTTTTCACCTGCATGACAGGACAGCCTTTGTTACCTGTGCATTTTCTCCCCTCATCCTTCCATAACGCATATTGCCGTGGCCTGCTTGCCCTCCCCCAAACTCCTATTCATTTCTGTAGCTCAGGATGCTATTTAAGCTTCAATCGTCTGGCCATTTTTCCAGTCTAATATTTTGTGGGATTCCCGTGTGTATGCACATAATTAAAATTGTTGTCTCCTGTTACTCTCTCTACCGTCAGTTTATCTCATAGACTCAATTACCAAACCTTCAGAAGGTAGAAAGTTTTTCTATCACTTACATAAGGAAAGGGACATAGTGAGGCTGCATATCCTGGGTAATTTGTTTACTTTTGTTTGTTTTGTTTTTTTCACTTTTTTTTTTTTTTTTTTTTTTTTTTCCTGGGGGTTGAACCCAGGGCCTCGCGCTTGCATGCTTTGCAAGTGCTGGACCACTGAGCTGCACCCCATCCCATTTTTTTTTAACTTTTTTGAGACAGGGTCTTGCTAAATTATGCAGACTGCCTTTGGTCTTGAATTTGTGATCCTCCTGCCTCCGCCTCCCAAGCCGCTGGGATTATAGGCATGCACCACTGCACCCGGCTTCACTTGTTTTTTTGAGATTGTCTTACCATGTAGCCCAGGCTCCCCTGGAACTCAGTGATCCACCCATCTTCAACTCCTGGATACCAGCATTGCAGACATGTGCCACCACACCTAGTTTCTGGGTGATCTTTTGATGAGATGTGGCCATGTACCTGTTTTTTGGGTTTTTTTTGTTGGTTTGTTTGTTTTCTGGTGGTACTGGGAGTTGAACCCAGTGCCTTCTGCTTGTATGCTTTGCAAGTGCTGTACCACTGAGCTGCACCCTCAGCCCAATTTTTTACATTTTGGGAAAGGGTCTCACTAAATTACACAAACTGCCTCTGGTCTCGAACTTGCGGTCCTTCTGCCTCCACCTCCGGAGTTGCTGGAATTACAGGCATGTACCACCACGCCCAGCTCATGTACCTGTTCTCACTGTAAGAAAGCTGAGGCCCTGAGGTCAGCATTGTTTCCTCCATAGGATCCTTCATCCTTCCCTGCTGCTAGAACCTAGACAAAGCAATGACCCAGCCTCAACCAAGGAGATACCATGAAGCCACAGGGAATGGAAGAACCACAGGGAAAGGAACCTGGCCTCTAAATGACCTCAAGAATTAGCTGTCAATACTCATCTCGGTTTCTAGGTGGGAGAGAAATCAGCTTCCTTGTTCTCTAAGCCACCAAATTTTGGGATTCTCTTTGGAACAGTAATCTGGAACCCCCTCTCTCCACAACTGATACAATCGCCTCTCCAGAACAGAGATGCTGTGTTACCATGGCCTCAGTGGCCATCCTGCAGTACATCTTCAACCACAGTGTGCTGACTCTAGCAAAGGTCAGCTTCATCTCCAGCACCAATGAAGAAAAAGAAGGAGAAAGAAGAGGAGGAGCAGGAGCGGGAGGAGGAAAAAAGAGGAGCAGGGACCTAGTGGAAGGAGGTTAGATCAGGAGACACCACCTTCAGAAGTGATTAATACCTATCTCAGGAATTGGTTAGCTCGAGAGACCAGACTAGTTACATGAAAACTGGTTGTTATTAATCAGGTCACAAGAAGAAAAAAGAAATAAAAAGAAAGAAGGGGAACTGAGGGTGTAGCTCAGCGGTAGACGACCTGCTTAGCATGTATGAGCCCCTAAATTTAATCCTAAACCCTGAAAAGAAGAAGGAAAAGAAAAAGAAGAGTTGGGCGCAGTGGCACACACCTGTAATCCCAGGGCCTTGGGAGGCAAAGGCAGAAGGATTGCAAGTTCAAGACCAGAGGCAGTCTGTGTAATTTAGTGAGACCCTGTCTCAAAAAGTAAAAAAATGGGATGGGCATGTAGCTGAGTGGTCCAGCACTTGCAAAGCATGCAAATGTGAGGCCCTGGGTTCAACCCCGACTAACGGAAAAAAGAAGAAAAAGAAGAAGGAAGAAGAGGAGAGGAAGAAGAGGAGGAAGAAAAGGAAGAGGAAGAGGGAGAAGAAGAAGAAGAAGAAGAAGAAGAAGAAGAAGAAGAAGAAGAAGAAGAAGAAGAAGAAGAAGAAGAAAAGAAAGAAAGAGAAAGAAAGAAAAAAAGCAAGTCAGCCTCTTTCATCCAGTCTCTCTAATTTTCTTTTTTTTTTTTTTCTTTCCAGTGTTGAGGACTGAACCCAGGGCTTTGCACTTGAGAGGCAAGCGCTCTACCACTGAGCTAAATCCCCAACCCCTATCCAGTCTCTCTCACACAGATCTTTTGCACGTGATCACTTCCCCTTTGCCAAGTTGTGATGCTACACAAAGCCCTTATGGGAAGCCATGCAGTTGCTCGTGCTAAGCTCTTCAACGTCCTTGCCTCTAAAACCACGAGCCAAAGTAAACCTCTTTCTTTGTAAAGTACCTGGCCTCAGATATTTTGGTATAGCAATGCAAAACAAACTAACAGAAAAAAGACAGTGTCTATCATGCTACATGAGAAATGCCTCAATCCATCAAAGATAAAAAGTGATTCTCAGTTCTTTTTTTTTTTTTGCAGTACTGGGGGTTGAACCCAGGGCCTCGCGCCTGCATGCTCTGCAAGTGCTGGACCACTGAGCTGCACCTCAGCCCATTTTTTAAATTTTTGAGATAGGGTCTCGATAAACTACGCAGACTGCCTCTGGTCTCGAACTTGCGATCCTCCCACCTCCGCCTCCCGAGCTACTGGGATTACAGGCGTGCGCCACCACGCCCGGCCAATGATTCTCAGTTCTTACAGATTATACCCCTCTTCTGATTCCACTCTTTCTCCCACTGCTTCTTTGATCAGCTTCCTAAAAAACAAGTTTCATATTCACATGGGATGGTTGCTATTGATTTGGGGAAATTTAAGACTCTCTTTAGCAGGGCACTATGGCACATGCCTGTAGTCCCAGCAATTTGGAAGGCAGAGGCAAGAGGATCACGAGTTCAAGGCCAGAAGCAGCCTGCACAACCTAGCAAAAACCTATCTCAAGATAAAAAAATTGTAAAAAGAGGCTGGAAGTGTAGCTTAGTGGCGGAGCACTTGCCTAACATGTGCGAGGCCTTGGTTCAACCCCACTACTGCAAAAAAAATATATTTTTTTTAATAAAATAAGACCCTTTCCATCCCTGTGTCACTCTTCAGATATTAAACACAGATTGAAAGTCGAGCATGTTGGCACGTGCCTGTAATCCTGCCACTCAGGAGGCTGAGATAGGAGGGTCACAAGTTTGGGGCTTGCCTAGGCTACAGAGTGAGACTCTGTCTCAAAACAAACAAACAAATAAACATGTACCTTCAATCTTGGGTTGGTGCTGCTTGCCTAAGAATCTGGAAGCACTAAGGCCCTAAAACTTTGTTTTTGAACTGGTGGAACAGAAAGGGAAAAAAAGCTATCTAATACAAAAAGTAAATAAAAAATAAGAGGCACTTATGGTAAGACCACCTTCAGGCCCAAAAGCCATCCTGGCAGGAACAGAATACTCCATGACCACCCAATTGAATTATCAAAGCCTATAATACCTGTGGGTTTCTTAAGAGCTGAAGCACGATCTGGGTGCCATAGTGTATGCCTGTAATCTCAGCAACCCTGGAAGCTGAGGCAAGAGGATTGTGAGGTTGAAGCTGGAGGCAACCTGTACAACTTAATGAGGCCTTGTTTCAAAATATAAAGTAAAAAAGGGGCTAGGGGTGCGACTCAGTGGTAGAGCACTTGCCTGGCATGGTAGAGGCCATGGATTTAACCCCTCAGTATTGCAGAAACAAAACAAACAAAAAAGGAGCTGAGATATGGCAGATGTAGCAAGTCTTTAGCACACCAATTGCAAACACTTTGCCACAGAGAAAGAGGTGCCCTGCTAATTCCACCCTAAGGAACCAGAATGGGCTAGGATTTAGTTCAGTTGGTAGGGAGCCACTTTGCAGTCTCTGAGGTCCCCAGTTCAATTCCCAGCACCGCAAAAATGGGAGAAGGATGTGACAATCCACTCCCCAGGCAATCCCGAAACGGTCAGCCATTGAAAACCCTATGAGGGTCACTATGAGTTGGATACGACTCAAGGGCACCTAACAACAACAACAAAGAATCAGAATACTCAAAAACTCCAGATGCCACTCAGCCAGGCAACCCCATCTAGACTTGGAAATTACTATGCAGAACCAGCAAGCATAGCACTCTGATACCCAGGAGCCCCATCACTAAGTGCCAGAGAAAGGCTGGTGCGGGAGCGTCTGCTTTTCTGTGGCGCTGGTTGTATGCTCATCTGTATGAGGCCAAGCTTCATGGCTCTGCCTATGTTCGACACTACTCCAGACACCTCCAGGGTCCTGGCAAGATGATTAACACATCCTCTGCAATTTTATTGGCCCTGCCAACAGTCATTGTGCTCTGCCATGTGAACCCAGGCAAATGACAGGCACCCTGAGGGCAGCTTGTTTCACCCTCATCTCTGGATACCCTGGAAAATGGCCTAGAATTTGTTTCTAAGCTTCTTCTATGTTTGGACTACAATGTGCTTATTTTGTCCATTCTTCCATTCAACAACATTTATTGAGCAATTGCTATGTGTGCTAGGCACTATTGTTTTATTTGAGGATATATGAGAAACAAAACTAACGGAGTCTCTGTAGCAGATCATGATCCAGACAAGAGGGAGCTTAGAAATATAAAGTTTAGCTCGGACCATTTTCCAGAGTACCCCGAGTGAGGGTGAAATCAGCTGCCCTAAGGTTCGTGTCATGTTTTTGAAATGACCAATCTGCTTTTCTGTTTATTTTGTTTGTGTGTGTGCATGTGGTGCTGGGGGGCAAACCCAGGGTAGTTTTTGTTTCTGCTGTTTTCAGCCCTTTTCTGTGTATAAAACCGATCTCCTGTATTTGGCTTATTGGAACATTTATTCTATTTTATGAAATGAAGTGTTGCCCGATTCTAGAATCAAAAATAAAGCCAAGCCAAGGGTGATAGTACACTCCTATAACCCTAGCAACTTCAGAGGCTGAGGCAGGAGGATCATTTGAGCACAGGAATTGGAGGCTAGCCTGGGCAACAGAGCAGGACCCCATCTCTAAATAAATAAGTGCATACACACTGACATACTCCCTTGATTTCTCACCTCCGAGATAACAAAAAATAAAAGAAGAAGGAACAAGGGTCCTGCGATAAAGGTCTGTGACCACAGGCAGGCTATTTGTTACACAACTGCATCTGCTATGTGCCCAAAAGAAGTTAGTCATTTGAAACTTAGTAGAGGCCACACAGCTGTCATGGACATTTCCAAAACAAGTGTCTGCAATGCTTATGTATTTCCCCAGCTCTGTGTGAAGTTGCCTTACTGTAAGAGTTGTGCCATTCGCAACAAGGTGAGCAGGAATGGATCTCATGAAGTCCGGAAGGACCCAACACCTGTACCCTGATTTAGACCTGCAGGTGCTATTCCATGACCTCCACCAAAGCCTGTGTAAGGAGCTAGATCCCTAAGAACTGAAGAAAAACTGTCTTCAGGGGAAAAAAACAAAATGAAAATTACTTTAATAAATAAATCATCTTTTGGGGAGTCTCAAGAGTTCCTCTACTTTGTTAGAGCCATGCTCTCAGCAGGAATTTGTCATGCCCAAATCTTTATGCCTACACACTTTAACTGTGCATTAAAATTTTGTCCTTCTAAGCAAGGATGTAGGTCAGTGGTACAGTGCTTATCTAGCATGCAATCACAGCACTGCAAAAAGGAAAAAAATAACCCTTTTGAACCAGACATGGTGACACACACCTGTATTTCTACCACTTGGGAAGCTGAGGCAGAAGGATTGCTAGTTCAAAGGCAGCCTGGGCTACAAACTAAGACTCTGTCTCAACAAATAAACAAACAAACTAAAAGCACTGGAGACATTTTTTAAATGAAATAGCTCACAGAACCTTAATATATAAATGGGTAAGAGAGTCAGGAAATGTGGAGAGCCCAGAGTTCTAGCCACTAAGCCTCCCCTTTCATCCCTTTGCATCTTATTTTAGGCAGCTCCCAGAGGACATCTATAGTCTGAAGGAATTGGCACAAATTTTTGTTGTTGTTGTTATTGTTTCTTTTCTTTTCTTTTTTCTTTTTTGGCAAAGAATGGGGTATAATTGACTAGTTATTAACAAATATGTTGTTTAAAGAGGAAAAGCAACTGCCCAGTCATTTACTCCCCAAGCCTTGGTCTCCTCATCTATAAAGGGGGATAATAACATCTACTTCAAATTGTGAAGTTTAATGAACTTGAGTACAGCAGGACACTTCCTCTGGTGCCAACAAGGTTTGTACCCATCAGTGGTAACTACAATCTTTATTTTTATCTTCTGGAAATGCTCTTGTGCCTACCCTGAGGTCCACACCACACAGAGGGAACACTGGACTTGCATCTAGAAGGGACAGCTTTTCCAGGGCACTGCTGGCTCAGTGAATTGGCACAAATTGATCAATCTTTGGTCTTGCAGTACTGAGTGGGGGGAGGGAGGGTTGAACCCAGCACCTCCCATACTAGGTAAGTGCTCTATCACTGGCCTGGACCCCAGCCCCCTTTTTATTTTTTATTGTGAAACAAAATCTCCTTAAGTTCCGCAGGTTTCTTCTGGCCTCAAACTTGTGATTTTTTAGCCTCAGCCTCCCCACCAGTAAGGATTATAGTCATCGTCATGGCAACTTTGGTCTTGATTCCCTGTGCTACAAGTCTTCACTCCTTAGGTGCTAAATGCTATGGGACACTCTCCTGTCTTATGGGCAACTGAGAGCCAAGAGCCCTTCTGTACCTCACTTTGCCCTGTACCTTCATTTTTATTTCCAGGGTAAGGATTTACTGGTTTCCCAAGTGACTGACACCAAGAATAACTTCACTCCTCAGGTGCTTCTTCCTCCCACTCTTTCTGTTTCTTTTGGAACATGTTAGCTGTTGGCATGTGGATAGCAGTGGTGTGAGGCAGCCAAAATGAATATCAGCCAGGTTTTAAGGAACACCTGATGAACTTTCCTCCTAAACAGCTGGGGTTTGAAGGACAGGGCATGGGCTTATCATGTAGCTGAGGGGTATAGCATGTCCTTAGCATGTGTAAGGCTTTGGGTTCAATTTGGATCACCAAAGGGAAAAAGAGAAAAAGGAGAAAAAAAAAAAAAAAAGGACTGGACACAGAATTGAATATGGTTGGTCCATAAGTATATGGACTAGAAAGCAAAGAAAGTCAAAAAGATCTATGGCACTTGAAAAAGTGCATCAGAGCCGTGCACGGTGGTGCACACCTGTAATCCCAGCAGCTCGGGAGGCGGAGGCAGGAGGATCGCAAGTTCAAGACCAGAGGCATTCTGTGTAATTTAGCAAGACCCTGTCTCAAAAAGTAAAAAAATGGGCTGGAGGTGCAGCTTAGTGGTCCAGCACTCGCAGAGCACGCAAGTGCAAGGCCCTGGGTTCAACCCCCAGTACCACAAAAAAAAAAAAAGAAAGAAAGAAAAAGAAAAAGTGCATCAGAAAAAACAAGGATATATATTTATATAATATTACATATAATATATGGATGTATAATACGTATTATATACATGAGGGATTTTACTAATGGAATTGGTTTCCATAATTATGAAGGCTGGGAAGTCCCACAACATGCTGTCTGAAAACTGGAGACCCTGGGGTGCTGGTTGGAAGATTCAGCCCAAGTCCAAAGGCCAAAGCAAAGTGGTGTAACTCTCAGTACAAGGCTGAAGGCCCGAACCAGGCGCGGTGGCACATGCCTGTAATCCCAGCGATTTGGGAGACTGAGGCAGGATGATTGCAAGTTCAAGACCAGAGGCAGTCTGAATAATGTAGCAAGAACTTGTCTCAAAAAAAAAAAAAAAAAAGTAAAAAATAAAATGGGCTGGGGGTGCAACCCAGTGGTATAGCATTTGCAAAGCACGCAAGCTCGAGGCCCTGGATTCAACCCTCAGTACCGCAGAGCCGAAGGCCTGAGAACCTGGGTGGTAGGTCACCATATAAATTTGAAATCCAAAGGCCATAGAGCCTGGAGTTCTGATATCCAAGAGTAAATTCCAACTGCAGTGAAGAGAGGAAATCACCTTTTTGTTCAATGAGGTGTTTGGAGGTGCAGCTGATTGAAAAGGCATATGAGTGTTCACCAACAAACAAACAAAAAGAAGCACCTACCAAAACTGGGAGCGGTGGTGCAGGCCTGTAATCCCAGTGACTTGGGAGGTGGAGACAGGAGGATTGCAAGTTTGAGGTCAGAGGCAACCTGCAAAATTTAGGGAGGCCCTGTCTCAAAATAAAAAGTAAAACATGAGCTGTGGGTGTGGCTCAGTGATAAAAGTGCCTGCAAAAAAAGCAGGCTTGAGGTTCTGGGTTCAACTCCACAGTACTACAAAAAAATAAAAAAGCAGCACCCACCAGCGTCAGAGACAGCATTACTATTATGGTTTTGTTTTTGTTTTCCTCTTGCCATCCGGGGAATTGAATCCAGGACCTCTTGCATGTTAGGCAAGCCCTTTATTATTGAGCCTAGGGACATTATTAGACAATAATGGTTTTTCAGGTTTTGTTTTATTGTTTGTTGGCTCTTTCCAGTACTGGAGGGTTGAACCCAGGGCCTTTCACATACCTTGCAAATGTTTTACCACTGAGCTGCACCTACACACACACACACACACACCTTTCTCTGTCTTGAGACAAGGTCTTGCTAAATTACTCAGGCAGTTTCTGCCTCTCAAATTGCTGAGATGACAAGTATGTGCCACAGTGCCTGGCTCTAAGAATAATAATTTTAATAATAATACATACAAAGATGAGGAACTGACCATTGGTAAGTTTGGATGTTGCTCATCATCTTGTGAGTTTTCTGTAGGTTGGAGACATTTTTTTTTTTTTCCAGGTACTTAGGAGTTGAACCCAGGGCCTCACACACACTTTGTAAGCGCTCTATTACTGGGTTGCACGGCTAGCTCAGGCTAGCTCATTTTTTTTTACTTTTTATTTTGAGACAAGGTCTCACTAAATTATGCGGCCTGCTTTTGGCCTTGAGCTCACATTCCTCCTTCCTCCATCTCCCTAGCCACTAGGATTACAGGCCTATGCCACTGCACCCACCTGTTTTGTTGTTGTTTGTTTGTATGTTTGTTTTTGAGATAAAATTACCCTATGTAGGCCGAGCTGGCCTAGAATTTGCTATTTAGACCAGGCTGGTCTTGTAGATTCTTGTGCCTCGGCCTCTTAAATGCTGAGATTACAAACATGAACCACCACATCCAGTTTAGGTTTGAGTCTTTTTAGGAAAAAAGTTGGGAGGAAAATATAGTGTTTTGGTGCATAAAGCTGCTTTTAATTTTTTCTTCTTCTTTTTTTCCTCCCTTCCATACCTGAGATTATTCCCTTAGATTACTTTCTCAAGAATAGAATTACTGGGCCAGTGCAGTGGCGCATGCCTGTAATCCCAGCGGCTTGGGAGTCAGAGGCAGGAGGGTCCCAAGTTCAAGACCAGAGGCAGTCTGCATTATTTGATGAGACCCTGTCTCAAAAAAGTAAAAAAGTGGGCTGGGGGAACAGCTCAGCGATCCAGCACTTGCAGAGCATGCAAGCAGGGGGCCCTGGGTTCAACCCCCAATACTAAAAAAAAAAAATAAAAAGAATAGAATTACTGGGTAAAAGAATTTTTTTTATTAGAAATTTTTAATGTACATCATAATGTGATTCATTTTGACATGCTTTTCGTTGTGACAATTTTCATATATGCAATTTGATAAGCATTATTCATATAGGTTACCCCTTACCCTCCTCTCTATGTTTCCCCCCTCCCCCCTTCCTATCTAAGTTTCCCATCCAAGTCTTCTCTATCTGGCAAAAGAATTTTAACATTTTTAAAGCCCTTGTTAAAGGGTTGTAGCTCAGTGGTAGAGCACTTCCCTAGTTAGTGTGAGGCTGTGGATTTAATCCCCAGCACCACAAAATAAACAAACAAATAAATCAAATAAAGTCCTTGATAAACTAGACTCTAAAATGCTATAACAAAATGGCTTGAGGTTTCCCAGAACATATCTCAATGTTTGTACATAGTTGTTGTTAGGTGCTGTTGAGTCAGTATCCGACTCACAGCAACCCTCATAGGGTTTTCAATGGCTGACTGTTTCAGGATTGCCTTGGGAGTGGATTGCCAGGTCCTTCTCCCATTTTTGCAGTACTGGGAATTGAACTCTGGACCTCAGAGACTGCAGCGCAGTGCTCTACCAACTGAGCTAAATCCCAGCCCTTGTACACAGTAGGTATGTTCATTTATGAATGAATAAGTAAAGAAGTTGTTTTCTTAATGCTGCCCCTTCCCACCTGCACTCTCCTTATGCTCTTTCCTCAAAGGTAGCTAATGTGTCCATCAGCATTCTTGGTTGCTAGTGATCCAACATGACCTGGCTCAAGTGAAAAGGAGACTTTGTTGGCTCATGTAACCAAACTTCAGGAGGGGAAGGGGCAGATGGAATCAAGGACAGCTGGAACCAGACACTCCAGTGTAGGTCTGCTCTTTCGTCCCTGCAATAGAATGGCTTTTTCTGCTTAGCTGGGAGCTTGTCTGCCAGAATATAGCCTTTCATCCACCACCAGGAAGGAGCTGAATCTTCCTCTTTCTCTGTCAGAAAAATATAAATCCCAGGGGAGGGCTCTGATTCGTCCAGCATGTATCACAGGCCCTGTCCAATCACCTGGAGTTGAGTTACCAAGGTTTAAGAGGAGGAAGACAGACAAAATAATGCCAATTATAGCCAGTAGTGGGCATTAGCTTTGTAGATACCTTTCAAAGGTGAAAATGATTTAGTTAGGGAAAGTATTGGCTTTTTTGGGGGGAGGGGGTACTGTAGATCAAATAGAGGGCCTTGCACATGCTGGGCAAGTGCTCTACACTGAGCGACATCCCCAGCCCTCTCTCCTGTTTTTGAGACAGAGTATCAGTATATAGGCCAGGCTGGCCTCAAACTCGTGATCTTCCTGCCTCAGCCTCCCCAGTGGTAGAATTATAGGTGTAATCCATCATTCCCCGCTAGTATTGGCCTTTTGTTGTGAATACTTTTTCCAAGTTTGATTTTTGCTTTTAATTTTAGCCATTCAATAAATACTTCAAAGCACCTATTTGATACTAGACTCCTGTGCCTATCAGTATCCTTTTTTCAGTCATAGTCACAGTTGATTAGGTGACAGTTTTCACTAAATCCTTTTCAGTCCTAAGGATGTACTCCAGCCTCTTGATAAGATTTAGGTACTACCTGAGCCTTCTCAGTAAAACTCATTCAAACTAAGCCAGTCCATTAGGGAGGTTCCTTGGTTATAAGTAACAGACGCCTGCTCAGACCAGCTTAGGCAAGGAATACAGAACCTATAGGGCTAAAATGCAAGCCGCAAGAGAGATTAAAATCTAGAAATGGAGTCCAGTGACCTGTTTTATCAGTTTTTCAGTGTAGTCTCTCTCTTTTTCTGAAACAGCACAATGGTCCCTGCTATATTCTACAGTCTTTGCAGATAGTCTTGCTCTGTGCTTCTGAGGAAGAGAATTGTTGTTGTTAGGTGCCATTGAGTTGGATCCGACTCAGCAACCCTACAGCAGAATGAAACACTACCCAACGGTGTGTCACGCACACAATCTTTTTATGTTTGTGTCCATTGTTGCAGCTACTGTTTTTTCTCCTTTTGAGTGATGTCACATCAGCAAAAGGAGGTCCCAGAGGCTTTACTCCATTTCCATCATTAAGGTTGACTTTACTTTGAGAAGGCAACTCTACCTAATCGTTTCTTAAATGCCTCCCAGCCTGGAGGGCTCCTTTTGTGGCACTATATTTGACAGTGCTTCTCTGCTATTCATAGGGTTTTCTAGTTTTTTTATTTTTTATTTTTATTCTCCATTTATTGGTAAATGTTGCTGGGGTACAGAGTAATACAGCATTGGCTTTTTACATTATGCAACTATTACCTCACTTTTAGTTACACTTTTATCAACTTACAAGGTTTATGGAAACTTTTGATTAATATGTAGTAAAACATGCATATTTGGGTTATATTCCCCTATTTTTCTTCATAGGGTTTTCATTGGCTAATTGTATTGGGAGTGAGCTGCCAAGTCCTTGTCCCTAGTCTGTCTTAATCTGGAAGCTCAGCTGAAACTGAGGCAGGATAGAAATTTAAGGAAATCTGGGGACCTGGAAAGGGAAAGAACTTTCACCCAGGATCTGATTTGAATCTTGTCAGACGAGAATCAATAACTTTGACACAACTACCAGGAAGACTGCTGTGGGGACTGCCTCCATAGAGGTGTTATTTTTGAGAGACATTTTAAATAATATAAATGTTAAAATAGCAATAAGCCATGCTTGAGGTAAAAATGTACGTAATCTTTAAGTTTTACTTTCCCCTCTGTAATTCTGTGCTTCTTTGAGATATGTCCAGCCAACTCCTTTGTGATTCTTTTCTTAAACCTATACAATGTATAACCTCATTTTACTAAAGAGAACTTCCTCCAATAGAAAAACCTAAGCAATGGAACTTCTTTTGATCTTACTGACACATTCCCAGCCTGTGACAGGGCTGTGACAGAGCCCTTTCTAGGCTCATATCACACTAGACACTCAGAGCTGGGCACCTAGGAGTGACATCACATGGGGCATGCCCTAGGTCAAATAAAACTGGAGGGAACACATGTGTCACTCTCTTTTTTGGGCTTCCTCTTCTTTGCTCTCCTGGTAGGTCTTCGTCTGTGTTTTGGATTCCCATCTCTCTCTCTCTCTGAGTGCCCACATGTATTCTAAAATGTGTACTTAACAAACTCTATACCTTTGTTTTACTTTCTCTGGCTCATCCTGAAAATCTTTTCTTTTATGAAGCCAAGGACCTGGCTTAATCTGAGCAGGGGTCCAAACTAGGGGAACTCTTCAGGCTAGGAAGCCATGCTGAGCTGTACCTCTCTGCTGTGCTCTGGGTAACAAAACCTGGCCACCATGGGTGGCCCTGCTGGTATCTGAAATACCAATGGCATAGCTTTCAGCATCACAGCAACACACAAGCCCCCACAGTATGACAAGCTGACAAACAGATGGGGGGAGGAAGAGAGCAGGCCCACACTATTCAAAAATGTATATATACTCCAAGAGCAAGTGCAGACTGATAGGTAGCTGTTGAGGGGATAAAGCACCCCTCCCCTGACAGGGCTCCAAGATCTCAAGATAAAGACAGGTCCATAGGATGAGCATTCCTAAGATTCTAACATCCCAAACTCACTCCCTCCTCCCTTTACGTACATTTTCCCAATGTTAAGACAAAGGCCTTGCCAGTCCAATATAAGCCCCAACCTCACCTTAGCTAATTGTAGCAGTACCCACCTCCTTCTGACATTGCTGCCTGTAGCCCCTTTTCCCTTCTTCCTTCCCTCCTTTACTTTCCCCCAATAAATATGTTCTTCCACAGGTCACCAGATTCTCCCATGTCTATGTACCCTTGCCTCCCAGATTTCCCTATCACCTGTCCTGAACTTGGATCTTGTGTGTTTGTGTGTGTGCATTTGTGTGTGTATATATGGATGCGTGTGATGAGGATCCAATCCAGGGCTTCATGCATGCTAAGCACACAATCTGCCTGCAGCTGTACCACTGTGGAGTCTGATCCCATCAGATCTCGGAAGCTAAGCAAGGTCGGGCCTGGTTAGTATTTGGATGGGAGACCTCCTGGGAAACCTAGGCTTGGGAGAAAGACCAGCCATTGAAAACCCTATGAATAGCAGAGAAGCACAACAACAGTGTTTTGTCTGTTGTGCATAGGGTTGCTGCGAGTCAGACCCCAACTTGATGGCACCTAACAACAACAAGCACACAATCTACCACTGAGCTCTATTGTTTCTTGAGACAAGCTCTCATTATGTAGCCCAGCCTGGCCTTGAAGTTTTGATCCTCCTGCCTCAGCCTCCTAAGTACTGGGATTATAGGCATGTACCACCACACCCAAGTGTACCAAGATTCTTGAGTTATGACCCTCTCAAGTCAGGGTTGCTAGCCTAATCCAGTGAACTACTGTTAGAGAAGCAGATTGAAAATGATAAACATGACTCTATGCCAAAATCTATGCCAGATGTGGGAGTGTGGGTGAATTTTCAGACAATGCAGTGCTTATGTTAGAATTTTTTAGACAACTTCCTGTTACAGATGGCCAAGTGCAAAGAATAGGGTAGTACTGAACACCAAGCAATATCTTCTACTTCTTGCTTGGCAAATTAGGCAACAGCTTAACAACTAACTAATATCTGATCTTGAACAGCCCATTCTTTGATCAATCTAATCATTCATTTAGGTCTCCAGGAGGGAGAGATAGCACCTGGAGCATTCCAGGTCCAGGAGATGACAGTAGCAGAAAACAGCTTAGTCATTAACCATCAAGATTTTGAATCCCAAAGAATCCTGTCCTCACAGTGAATGTATGATGCATACCTGTAATCCCAGCAATTCAGGAGGCTGAATCAGGAAGATCAATTGCTGGTTCAAGGCCAGAGGCAGACTGCACAATTTAGCACAAGTCTGTCACAAAACAAAACAAAACAAAACAAAAAAGAAAGAAAGAAAAAGAAAAATGGACTGAAGGTACAGCTCAGTGGTGGTTCACTTGCTTACCACGTGCAAGACCCTGGGTTCAACACCCCCAGCACTGAAAAAAAAAAATTCTCAAATGGTTTGACAGATATAGCTTGACTTAAGGGTTTGTGACATTATAACAAGAAGAGACAAACATGAAAAAATACTAGGTTCTTATCCTGCTCTATATTTTTTCCCTCAGTGATCCTCTAAGCCTGTGATTTTAACTGTCATCTCTATAGACAAGATTCATAAATCTACATCATAGGCCTCCTCTCTATATTCAGCCTCAGATACATATATCCAACAGCACCAGATATTGCCATAAATACTCCAGATTTATTACGACCAAAACAAAATTCATTATCTTCTACAAACTTGCTCTTTTCCACTTCACGATGTAAGTCCTCCACAGTTTTTCCCTATAGTGACTGCCAAGTGGGGCCTCCCTATGTCCTTACTTCCCTCCCTTCTGTGTATTCCCTATCCCCAGCTCCACAGCTGCCCTTGGCTGTATCCTGCCTGGACAATTGCAATAGCCTCCTTACTAACTTCTCTATTTTTTCTCTGTCTTCTAGCCAATTTTCCACACTAGGCCAAACTATCTCATTAAAAACAGAAGCATATTGTTGTAGCCAGGCATGGTAGTAGCACAAGCATGTAATCCCAGAACTCAGGAGGCTAGGGCAGGAGGATTGAGAATCTGAGGCTAACGTGGGCTACATTTGGAGACTTTGTATTAAAAAAAAAAAAAAAAGTCCCGTGTTCTACCTGCATAAAAAGCACCTAGTCTCTAGCCCTGTGGCATCCGATCCCGTCAGATCTCGGAAGCTAAGCAGGGTCGGGCCTGGTTAGTACCTGGATGGGAGACCGCCTGGGAAAACCAGAAGCTGTAGGCTTGGGAGAAGGACCTGGCAACCCCCTCCCAAAAATCAATCTGCCATTGAAAACCCTATGAACAGCAGAGAAGCACTGACAATAGTGTTTCCCCTG
>VMDO01000261.1:0-44495 GCA_007922755.1 Pedetes capensis | reverse complement strand
GTCACCTACAGACTGAAAACCAAAGCTTCTTAGCAATTAAGACGCCTAAGATTTTCTAGCTTTTGTTTGTCTGTTCTCACGTCCCATTATGTGGCAGGTATTATGCTTCACTTTCTCCTTAAACCCCATTAGTGTCAATTTCTCAAGCATTTTCCTACTTAGGTGCCAGAATTAAATTCCAGGGCAACCAACAAAAATGTAATGTGCAATAATGGAAGTATGCAGAAGTGCTATGGGATCCCAGAGGGGAGGCACTCATAGTCTGTGCTCTTGGGGAACAGGGGCTTCTAAGTGCTCACTAAGAGTTGCCAATGGGAGAGGACCAGCAGGCTCAAGGGTCAGGGGACTGAGGAAGCACAGGGCAGCTTTCAGCATATTTAGCATTGCTTTGAGGTTTAGTTGAGCCCCAGACACCGGGAAGGAGGTAGGGGGGAAGCTAGGAACAGGCAGTCAGTCCTTCTTGCCCAGATAAACTATACAGGAGGCAGTGGAGCAAATTAGAGGAGTGGCCTCAAAAGATTTGCATGACTAAGTACCACCTTGGTATGGGATCCGGTTAGAACTGGGAAGCTAAGCAGAATCAGGCCTGGTTAGTACTCAGTTGGGAGACTGCCTGGGAATACTGGGTGCTGGGTTTGGGAGAAGGACCTGGCAGCCCACTCCCAAAACAATCAGCCATTGAAAACTTTATGAGTAGCAGAGAAGCACTGACAATAGTGCCAGGCATGGCACAGTGTTGGGTAGTGTTTCATCTGTTGTACACAGGGTTCCTCTGAGTCAGACCCAACTCTATGGCACCTAACAACAACCACACAACAAAAAGAGATCTCTCAGGAGTGCAAAGAGAACTTAGAAAAATATGGGGTTGCGGGGCCAGGTGGCTCATGCCTATTATCCCAACAATTTGGGAGGCTGAGGCAGGAAGATCGAAATTTCAAGGCCAGAGGCAGCCTGCATAACTTAGACCCTGTCTCAAAATAAAAAATGAAAAAGGGGCTAGGGATGCAACCCATGGAAGAGCACTTGCACATGTACTTGCACATGCAAGACACTGGGATCAACTACACAGCACTATAAAAGCAAAAAACAAAACAAAAAAACACAACATAAACAAACCACCACACAATAAAACAAGATAGCTTATAGATGTAAACTTGGAAGCCCAAGCATTTCAGACTGAGATTCAGGTTGAGAGTTCAGATTAGGATTTGTGACTGAGACCTCTACATCTTTCACTGTACTATGCTGGAAATTCTGGTTATTGAATTTGAAGGGGATGGGGCACAGGAGCTAGAGGTTAAACCCAAGGCCTCCTACATGCTACACCTATGCTCATCCACCAATCCTAATTCTTTATTTCTTTTCCAGACCTAGTTGTTGAATTATTATTATTATTTTGTTGCAGGGATTGAATCTAAGACTCTACTAAGACTCCCGGCCCTAGAATTCTTTAAGATTCTTATTTGAACTTGCTTTCCCAGAAGGAAGTCAAATGAAAGGACTCAGAATAATGCTAATCACAATGATAATGGTACTACTGAAAAAAAAAGTACCCAGGCCACTCCTGAAAGGGGACTGGCTGGTCTGGGAAATCATTCTTTAGATAACTTGGTTGGGGAGGGAGGAGTGGAGGGAGGACCTTAGAGTTTTAATAAAAACCATTAACTTCAGCTAATAGCAAGAAGAATGGGGGCATCGGGTGATTGCAGACTCTTAAATTGTAAATGGAAAACAGGAGGGCACCTTGGATTTCTCCATTGTTACATGCTAATGAAGTGACTCCGCTCAAACAAAGGCCACAGGGGAAATTAGCCCAGGGTGTGAACAGGCCCCACACTGGGTGAGAAGTATGTGTAGGATGCTGGCAGTCTTGGGCCCAGAATTGGTATGTCCTTCTCTGCCCTACTTGGCTTTCTGACCCTCCTTTTTTCTTTCAGTTAAACATGTATAGCAAATCCTGGGATGGCCTTCCCCTACCAACCAAACTGGCAACCAGGTAGTCAGTCATGATTTTTTATCGTCAAACAAAAAAAGGACTGAAAAAAATTTTGTGTAGTTGCAAGTACACACTCAGAGGCTTCCTGTTTTTATTCCTTAGGCGTGTTGCAAGTCTTGTCAAGCAACCACATGCCTGGAATCTACCATGGAACCTGATGGAGTGTATGCCTCAATGCCCAACATTGGGTGAGAGATAGGATACATAGGTGGACAGGAGGCAGGGTGTAATGAGGATGGCAGAAACAACTTTACAGTGAGGCAGAATGGACACAGGTCACATGGATTCAACAGCAAGAGTTCACAGATGGCTACTGTGACAACATGCCTCTGATCCCAGGGACTCTAGAGACTGAGGAAGGAGGATCAAGAGTTCAAGGCCAGAAGCAGCCTGAATAACTTAGTGAGACCCTGTGTCAAAAATAAATAAATAAATAAACAAATAAATAAAAAAATGGTCTGGAGATGCAGCCCAGTGGTAAAGCACTTGCAAAGTACCAGTATATGTGAGGCCCCGAGTTCAACTCCCAAGTATCGAGAAAAAAGGTGGGGGGGGGGGTGAGAAAAGAAAAAAGTTTGCAGAGTCTGGAGCAAAGAGTCTGGCCTTGGAGGCTTCAGAAAAATGTGGTCTTTGACCTGCCAAGACCTTCCCACCCAATCCTCATTCACTACTATAGTCAATGGAGGAACTCAAGAAAATACAGATTCCCTGATCCCTCCCCCAGAGAAAGATTTTGTAGGTCTACTGTAGGGTCTGGGAATCTGTTAAGAAAAACAACAAGAAAGCAACCGCCTCTGTGGTTCCAATGGTTATACAGGTTTGGAGCCCATTGGTACTGTTAGACTGAGGCATCTGGAGAAGCATTGGTAAACCTGGAAAGGAAAATGCAAAAACCTGTACTCCCTTTGTGAATTGGCATAAAGAGGTTTCTAATCCCCAAGGGAAGGTAAAGCAGCCAGAGAACAGGAGAGTAAAGCAGACTTTTAGAAGGAAAAGTGCCTTGGATATGTAGAGAAAATGGCAGGCGGAGAGAAGGGAGAGGAGTGCACGTGGTTGCTGGAGAAAGAACAGAAGAGTGGACAGGAAGGAGAAAAGGGGGGGATAAGGGAAGAAGAGAGAGCTAATGGAAGAAGACAGCATGGGTGCATGTTCCCCCTAGTTTTATTCAAAGGAGAGCACACTCAGTGAGACATAAACCCTGGGTGCCCAACTCTGAGCACCGAGTGTGACATGAACCTATTGTTTTGTAAGTGGTTAATGGCTTAGATAGGGTGTGGAGCCCATCTGAAAATGTGTTTCCAATGTCTTCAGAGACACATGTGGCTTCTTCATCATGGCGGAACCGGAGGAGCCATTTTCAATCCCCCTTTTCTTATATTACCTGCTAATGCCTAAGCTAGCTACCTAACAGTAGAGTGGAGGGACAAGCCCAAATAACCTGGGGTACTATGCTAGGGTGGTATGATGGGTCAGTGCTATGGGGAGGAGGTGTATATGCTGAGGCATTCACCAGTGGAGCAGCTAGAGGGCTTGTTTGTGGAGATGTAGGTGCAGAGGCCCAGGACCAGGAAAGCCCATGCCTTGCTCAAGGAGTCAAAAGTGGCCCTGATTTGGTGAAGAACACTGGGGAGAAGGGATATGAGGCTGGGAAAGGGAAACCGGGGACAGATTGTAAAGGGCTATTTGAATATTGCGCTAAGGAATATGAACCCCACCATGGGAGAACTATTCAACCAGGGAAAGATTTTGTTGTTTTTTCTTTTGCTTGCTTATTTTTTTCTGCCATGTTGAGTATCCAACCCAAGGCTTTCTTTATGCTAACTATGTGCTCTACCACTTAATTACATTTCCAATTGTGTGTATTTCTTAAGTATCTTCTATCTGCTAGGTGCTGTTTGGGGCCTTGAGGAAATAGCAGTAAATAAAGCAGACAAATGTACCTATCCTCACAATGTACATTTTAGGGGGAGGAACATATAAAAAAGTAAATGAAATGTGTGTGCCAATATGTGTTATGGAGAACAATAGAACAGGAGAATACTATATGGGGTGTGGGGGTGTTGGGTACAAGTTACATTTTTACTTTATTATTGTTGCTGTTGTTGTTGTTGTTGTTATTATTATTATTATTATTATTATTATTATTTTGCAGTACTGGGAGGCTAAAACCAGGGCTTTGTGAATACTTTGCAAATGTTCTACCACTGAACTGCACCTCAGCCTCCACCTCCTTTTTTTTTTCTTTTAATCTTGAGACAGGGTCTCCCTAAATTATGCAGGCTGCCTCTGGCCTCTAACTTGCCTCCGCCTCGGTCTCCTGAGTTGCTGAGATTATAGGTGTGTGGCATTGCGCCCAGCACAAGCATTTTAAAATAGTATGGATAGGGAATCTGCAGCCATACCATTCTGGCCTCCGGTCCTCTCTGATCTCGGAAGCTAGCAGGCTGGGCCCTGGCTTGTCCTTGGATGGGAGACCACCTGGAATATCTGGTGCTGTAGGCTTGGGAAAAGGACCTGGCAGTCCACTCCTGAAGCAATCGGCCAAGGAAAACCATATGAATAGCAGAGAAGCACTGACAATGCTGATAGTTGACCTGTTAAGTAGGTAAAGGAGGAAATGTGGGGGCCAAGAGGAATTGCAAAGGTCAAGAGACTGGTATATGTCTGTCTGTTCAGGGATAACCTGAGCTGGAAGGGCAGAAGTAGAAGATTATAACAGCAAAGTAAGAGGTAGAAGATCGTAACAGCAAAGTCAGTGTGTAAAGTCTTGCAGCCATCATAAGGGATCTGGTTATTTCCTCTTTCCCTCTCTTGCATAAATCAATATATAAATCAGAATCCAAGCGAATCTGAACTAATTGGCAAGTATAGAGCCAAATGTGCAGACAATTGTCCTAAAATTTTCTCTCATTCAGATAGTTAAAAAGCTTTTAAAAATTGGTCTCCTTGTATCAGTCTTGCCTTCCTCTGATTTGTCTTCCTTGCTGCTTCTGTGAGGTATTTCTAAAATGCTTGTCACATATTTCCTTAAAACCCATCCTTCAGTGGCTCCCTGTGGTCTCCACACAATAAAGTTTCATTTTAGTCTGCCATATACAGATCATACACTCCTGATCTGGCATCATAGCTACATTAGTTAGGAGTCAAGTTTGTTTATGTAAATGAACTTAACTGAAGCAAAAAAAGAAAAGAAAAAAAGAAAAAGAAAGAAAGAAAGAAAAAAGAAGAAAAAAAGAAACTTGTTATTAGGGAGAGAAGAGTGTCTCATGAGCCCGGGGCAGCATCAAGGGTGCACTGGAATCTTGTGAAAGCTTTCTGCTTTAGTTTTCCTCCATTACTTTTTTCTGCCCAGCAGACTTGTTGGCTCCTGCACAGACAGGGTTATGTAAGGAAAAGAAGGTGCAGGCGCCCACAAGACATGACAATCTCTGGTGGACAAACTTGGCTTCAAAAGCTTCTAATAATTTTATGGCTATGTTTTTGGATTTTAAATTTTCCCTTAACTAAAAAAAAAAAAAAAAAAAAAAAAAGTCTGGCATGGTGGCACATGCATATAATCCCAGTGACTCAGGAGGCAGAGGCAGGCCAATTGCAAGTTCAAGGCCAGAGGCAGCCTGTATAATTTAGTGAGACTGAGCAGGGCACAGTGGGCACGAGCTGGGGGTACAGCTCAGTAGTCCAGCACTTGCAAAGCATGCAAGCTGGAGGCCCTGGGTTCGACCCCCCAGTATCGCAAATAATAATAATAATAATAATAAATCATAATAATAATAATTTAGTGAGACCCTGTCTCAAGATAAAACATAAAAAAGGAGCTGGGGGTGAAATTTAGTGACAGAGCACTTGTATGCACAAGGCCCTGGGTTTATCCCCTTGTTGTTAGGTGCCATCGAGTCGGTACCCGACTCATAGCTACCCTCATAGGGTTTTCAATGGCTGACTGTTTCAGGATTGTCTTCGGGGTGGATTGCCAGGTCCTTCTCCCATTTTTGCAGTACTGGGAATTGAACTCCGGACCTCAGAGACTGCAGCGCAGCGCTCTACCAACTGAGCTAAATCCCAGCCCATGTTTAGCCCCTAGTACTGCAGAAACAAAAGGGGAGGGGCTAGATATGTTGGCACACACCTGCAATCTCAACAGTTGGGAGGCTGAGGCAAGAGAATCACAAATTCTAGGCCAGTCTGTGCTACATAGTGAGACTCTATCTCAAAAAAACAAAAACAAAAAACAAAAGGTTTTGATGAAAATGTAATATATTCTCATTTAGTAAGAATTTCAGGGTGGAAGGTATTGCTCAGTGGTATGGCACTGCAAAAAAAAAAAAAAAAAAAAAGATGTTCAGCTAGGTGCAGTGGCGCATGCCTGTAATCTCAGCATTTGGGAGGCTGAGGCAGGAAAACAGCAATTTAAGGCCAGGTTTGGCTGCATAGGGAGGTCAAGACCAGCCTGGGCTACATAGCTAGACCTTATCTCAAAAATCTAACTCCTTTCAACCCCCAGTACCACAGAAAAAAAAAAAAAAAGAAAAGAAAGAAAAAATCTAACTCCTGCTCAAAAAAAGAAAAAAGAATTCCCAAATTTGCATAGTTTGGAAGTCTCACAGCCCTGAATAACTATCCCTCTCAAATACTTATGCCTCTAAATAACGGATTCTCGATTCTCAATTCTCGTAGAAGCAAATCTTCATCTGCTTCATCCTGACAAAAATTCTCCAGGGTCTGGGTGACTTCATCCCCCAGAGCCCAACCACCTGGGATTTCTGAAGTAACAAATACTCTTCTTAGTGGCCAACAATAAAGGTCCAAAGGCAATAATATTGCCCCTCCTCATATTTGGGTTCCTAATATAAAGAAGATTGAAACCTAAACAAATTTAAATTTACTCAGATTTATCCTTGTCTTCTGGAATATTTCTCTCCATTTATTTATTTGTTTGTTTCTTTGTTTGTTTGTTTATTGTGATGCTGGAGATGGAACCCAGGGCCTCCTACCTGCCAAACAGGTACTCTGCCACTCAGCTGTTGTCCTGGCCCACTTGCATTTAAGATAAGTAGGTAAGTCTTGGCCTGAATATATAGCTCAGTAGTAGAGTGCTTGCCGGGCATGTGTGGGGCCCTAGATTCCATCCCCAGTATATGAAAAAACTAAAAACAGCCAGGTGCAGTGGCATACACTTCTAATCCTAGCGACTTAGAAGGATGAGCCAGGATGATCATGAGTTTGAGGCCAGAGTCAGCCTTTGCAACTTAGCAAGACCCTGTCTCAAGATAACAAAATAAAAAATGGGATGAAGGTGGAGCCCAGTGGCAGAGCATTTGCAAAGTGGGTGCAAGGCCCTGAGTTCAACTCCCAAGTACCACAAAATTACTTACTTACTTAATTAATTAATTTAATAAACCTTGAATGTAGAGAATCTGACTGTTCCATTAGGGATCAATATTTTAGCCCATGTTCTATTGTGACATCTGAAGATCCAGACACTTGATGTATTTATGCCAATCTAACTCAAAAGTTGTTGCATAAATAAAAATGCTAACTTATTAATTATTAAGCCACTTTTTTTTTTCAGTACCAGGGGCTGAACCCAGGGCCTCTAGGATGCTAGGCAAGTGCTCCACTCAGCTGCACACCTGGTCTCCTTTTTCATTTATTTTCATATTTTATTTCCTTGTTGAGTTGCAGAGGATGCCTCTGGCCTCAAAGTTGCTCTCTTCTTGCCTCTGCCCCCAGAGTCACTGTGATTACAAGTGAGTGCCACATTGCCAAGCAATTATAAGCGACTTTTATATTTTTCACTTTGATACAAATATAATGATGTTGTTTCTCCATTTCCTTTAGGCCTTGGAGGATTTGGTGAAAACCCCTTAGTCTGCCTCCAGGAAAAACACACTGTTTTCTCAGGCCCTAGTGTCACAATGCAGACTATCACCTGCTCTTGAAGCTTTCTCTGTCTACAGCAGACCATATTAATTGCTCCTGTTTCTGTGCTCCTATTGCCCTTATCCTACTAGATTATAACCAGTCATGTACTTATACCTGCCTCTTCATTGGATGGGGAACTTCATACATCCCAGAACTGTATTCCTTCTAGCATGGTAACCCAGACTGTGACACTAAACATAAGAATCTCCATAAATGTCGAACTGAATTGAACTTATGCGCTTGTATTTTTTGCAATTATTTCCTTTTCTTTTCTTGGTTCTTATAAAAGTTAATTTGGAAAATGTCAGCCTGTTTTAGCTGTCCTTAGAGGAAAGGAGAAAAGGAACACTTGTTCATGCAGGGACTGAGGAAAAAGCATATCCCCGGGGGCCAGGGATGGTGACTGCTGTGGAAATGCAAGTGAGAGATCACACAGGCAAGAAAAAAAGGCAGCAGGAAAAGCCAGAAAAAATGACAGCAGTCATTGCTACCTGGAAATTTCCTTCTGAGACCTTGTATTTACTCAGACTTAGAGAGTCTTGGATTGTCTCCATCCAGGGCTCACCTCCTATGCATCCATCCTCCCTGGAGGGTTTCCTCTTGCTTGTGTGCTGTGGATGGAGGTCAGCTTCCTGATTGGGACTTGTGTCAGGCTGGATAGGAAGAATCAAGACAAGAGGGTTGGTGAGTGGTGGCCCAACACACCATGATTCCCCCAAAAGAAATGTGATGACATGGGCAAATACATAAGAACATCTTCTCTTTTTTTAAAGCCCCTTCCCCTGCCCTAGAACATCTTTTGAGAGCAGACTATAGAGGTCCCCAGAGGAAGGAAAAGCAGCCAGAGGCCTGAATTCAGCCCAACTTTGTTCTAGTGTTTCCAAGTCTCATTCCCACTGGGTCTCGAACTTTTCCTCTGCCTATTGCAAATCCCCATAGTTCTGCTCTGGAGAGTTGTCCAGGAGCTGACTATGGAAGAGAGCCATGGACCAGGGGCCCCTCTCCTTCTTTTCTTATCTGGATGGTGTTTATCAACTCCCCAGTCATGAAATCTTTTGTGGCACTCTCTGCCTTACTGAAGAAAAATGGATTTTGCCTCAATTCCTGATTCCTGTTTAAATATTTAGTTTAATCAGCACACGCCCAAGTGTCTTTTCCATTTCCCCTGGTGCCTGGGAGCCATGCTGACACTAGCGTTATAAATAATGCATCTGACCTCAGCAACATGCCACTGGCTGAGAGTTACTCCATCCTTCAAGTCTCTGGGCCTGCTCTCTGCTACAGATGCTTCAGGGAAGCTGCACCATAATAGAGATGTCGTCTTAAACCATGAAGGCTTGGGTCTCAAAGCTATGTGCTCCTGTAATCCCAGCAACTCTGGAGGCTGAGGCAGGAGGATCTCAAGTTTGAGGCCAGAGGCAGCCTGTACAACTTAGCAAGATCCTGTCTCAAATTTAAAAAATTAAAAAATAAAAAAGGGGCTGGAGTACAGCTCAGTGGTAGAACACTTGCCTAGTGTACATGAGGGCTTGGGTTCAACCTCCCAGCACCATAAAAAACAACAACAAAACAAACTGAAACAATTTAGGCTTTGTGTGAATGCAGGAAAGAGGATGAGGACGCTAGCTTCAAGGTGGCAGCCAAGTTCAAGGGCAGAGGAAGCTGGAGACTCCATGAAATGCTGGAATATTCTGTCTCTGCATTCAGAATTCTAGTTCCTAATGTGGGCCCCACCCTTCATTCTAAGAACATACTTCAGATTTCCCCCAACAACTTGGAAGCCTGGGTTGGGGGGAAGTCAGGGTTTGTAGAGGATGGATGCTTTGTCTCCTACGGAAAGCAACCAAAGATGGGATTTGGCTGGACAGGTCCCAGACATCTTTTGCCAAAACCTCAAAAAGGTTAAACTGCCTTCAGATTTCCATATCTTTGGAGCCAGCACTCTGATCTGAGCAATTAAATGAGAAATGTCATTTTAGTTGCCACTAATGCTATGGTCCTGGCTTGGTTTTGTAAAAGCAGCTTCTTAGGGGAAGCTCTGTAATGCTCTTTTCTCCAAAATTTTGCAGAGATAAAAAGGGACATAAACCATGATTTATTTATCCAGGAGTTCAAAGTTTAGCTTTGAGTTTGCCAATATTTTCAGTTCTTTTTGAAATCATCAGTGCAGATAAACTTCCCTCTTTCTCTGACAGAAAGAGGAGCTGTGATAAACCTACAGATAAACATAAATGAGCTGATTGAAAGGAGCAAATGCTAGTTTCTATCCCTCTGTTTGGTGGACGGTAGGAAGGTTCATGAATCCCCTGCTCTGTGAGTTAGGGTCATAACCCTACAATTCATTTCCAGCTGCCCAAGACCTGGAGAATAAGAACACACACACACACAAAGATGGTGGCCCAGTGTGGCAGCACAGAACTCAGGAGGCTAAGGGAGGAGGATTGTGAGTTTGAGGTTATCCTGAGCTGCACAGCAAGACCCCGTCTCAAACCAACCAACCAACCCACTAACGAACCAAAAAGATGGCAGCGATTTGGTTCTGATGATACCACCTTGCCAAATCCAGTGTTGATTTGTTGCTCTGGTTTGTCACAGAAGGACCACTCCCTTTTTCATCAGCTTCTGGGTCCTATACTCCTTTGGCTTTTTCCTACTCCTCCTGTCGCCCTTGGAAACTCTCCTTCTGATCACTACATGAATAATTCTCAATCTTGGCTATACGTTAGAATCACTGATGATTTTGTTTTTCACTGAAAATGAAAGACCACTCCAAATGAATTAAATTGGGACCCTTGCAGATGGGAATCAACATTGTCCAAAGAATACCCTTGGAAGAGCTAGAATACAGAATAAGCCTATGCCCTCAAGTTTGCCTTGCTTCAGGGCTCAGGCCTCTGCTTTCCTTTCCACCTAAACCTCCCTTGCAGACCTCACCAGACTCCAGCTTCATGCACCCTCTATGAAGAAGTCACTCCCAGATTGGCATCTCTGTTGAGCACCAGTGCCCAGATCTTTGCCTGTTGGCAGTGCTTATTTAACACTACAAACAGAGATCTATATGCACCTGAAAGTACTAATATTCATTTGTTTTACCCTTGCATCCACTACATCCAGTCCTTCATTAATAACTATTGGTTCTACTTTAAAAATACGTATATCTTGGGCCAGGCACAGTGACACATGCTTCTAGTCCTAGCGATTTAGGAGGCTGAAGGGAGGATTTCAACTTTGAGGCCAGAGGCAGCTTGGGTAATTTAGCAACACCCTATTTCAAAATAAAAAAATAAAAATTGGGCAGGCGGTGCAGCATAGTGGTGGAGCACTTGCAAAGTGTGTGCAAGATCCTGGGTTCGAGGTCCAAGTACTGCAAATAATTAATCAATTAATTAATTAAAAATAAATAAATAATATGTATAATCTGTATATTTAATTTATACATAAAATATAGATTAATTTTATTATTTATAAATCAATTATATATGTATTTTTTTCTTCTAGTTTTGGGGGATTTGTACTTGTGTTTCCCACTGCCTAGAATGCTGCTCTCCAGATATCCCAGCGGTTCACTCGTTCTGTCTAGTCTCTTTTCAGGTGTTTTGTTTTGTTTGAATTTTTGAGACAGGGCCTCTCACTCTGTAGCCTAGGCTGGCCTGGAACTCACTATGTAGACCAGGTTGGCCTTGAACTTGAAATCCTCCTTTGGCCTCCTAAATTGCTAGGATTACAAGTGTGCACCACCACACCTCACTTATCTTTTCAATTCTTACAATTCCTGCCAGAGGTCTTCCCTGATCACCATCATCACTTTTTGTTCTCTAATCTTGATTTGGGCTGGGATTTAGCTCAGTTGGTAGAATGCTGCACAGCAGTCTCTGAGGTCCTGAGTTCAACTCCCAGCACCCCAAAATGGGAGAAGGGCCTGACAATCCACTCCCAAGGCAATCCTGAAACAGTCAGCCATTGAAAACCCTATGAGGGTTGCTATGAGTCGGATACCAACTCAATGGCACTTAACAACAGCAATCTTGATTTATTCTCTATAATATTTATCATTCTATGGTAGCATAGCTATTTATATATTTATTGTCTTCCCCGCTAGAACATGATCTCAGGAGTGCAGGTACAGGGTTTATCTAGTGTTCACTATTTATCTTCAATGCCTGGACCAGTGCTCAATATATATTTGTTGAATGAAAGGGGCATTTTTGTAGACAACAGCCTTATATTCTTCATAGTTCCCGTCCAGCACCCTGGAGGCATGGTTTGGCATCTGAGGTTTGTCTGTGTTTCCCCATATAAAATAATTTATATGTGACACAGAAATTATAGTATAGATTATGGAATAAGTTTATTAAAGATAGAGAATATAGACATAGATGATAAAGGAAATACACCTTCAAGATGTGAAGGCAGACAGTAGTAAAGGGCTACCGTTACCTTGAGGCAAGGTGGGATGTGATCTTTATAGTGGGGGTTGAGCCTTCAGGGGATGGAAAGAAAGGTTTACCCCTGGGGCTCGTGTCTGGAATGGGTTAATGGATTCCCAGTGTCTTCAAGAACTGGGCTCAGAGTCAGGCATTTCAAAAGGTTATAGAAATCTAGGCAGCTACTGGCCTTGAGAAGGGAGCAGAATCCACTAAACAATGTCCTTTTTATTGCTGAGGGTGATGTACATCTCATATATCTATTGTCTTTTCTGGATGAATGTAGGAGTGAGGAGTGTTTTTAATTGTTTCCTTCTAGCAAGTACATTGTTTATAAGGGTATTACCTATCAGGAAAGCAGGGACCACAGACCTGGTTGGCTGTAGAGTCCTCTGTTCCCTTTTACTGCCTATTACCTTCTAACACAAACAATAGAAATTAATCCTGTCACAGTTCTGCAGGCCAGAAGCTTGAAATCAAGGTATCAGCAAGGTTGGTTCCTTCTGCAAAGTTGGAGGGAAATCTTTTCCATTCCTTTCCCCAATATCTGGCCTTTGCTGGGAACCTTTGGTGTTCCTTGCCTGTGGTTGCATAACTTCTATATCTACCCCTTTCTATAAAGGCCTTCTCCCCTGTGTCTTCCTTTGTTCTTCTTCTTCTTCTTCTTCTTCTTTTTTTTTTTTTTTTTTTTGGCGGTACTGGGGGTTGAACCCAGGGCCTTGTGCTTGCATGCTTTGCAAGTGCTGGACCACTGAGCTGCACCCCCAGCCCATATTTTTATTTTTTGAGACAGGGTCTCGCTAAGTTACGCAGACTGCATCTGGTCTCAAACTTGCGATCCTCCTGCCTTGGCCTCCCAAACTATTACAGATGTGCGCCACCGCGCCCAGCTCTTCCTTTGTGCTGTGTCTTTTTCTTTACTTTCTTTTTCCTTCCTTCCTTCCTACATTCCCTCCCTCTCTCCTTTGCTCCCTCCCTGCCTTTCTTTTTCTTTTGTTGTTGTTGTTTTTTTCATTCTTTCTTTTTTTCTTCTTTCTTTCTTTCTTTCTTTTTTTTTGAGACAGAATCTTTGTATGTAGCCCAGGCTGGCCTCAAACTCTCTATCCTGCTTCCTCAGCCTTCTGAGTGCTGGGATTACAGGCATATTCTGTATCTTGAAGGGACACTTGTCATTGGATTTAGGACCCATCCTAATCCTAGATGATCTCATCTTGAGATTTTTAACTTAGTTATATCTACAAACACTGTTTTCCCAAATAAGGTCAGATTGACAGTTTCTTCGTGGGCACCTTTTTTTTTTTTTTTCCCCTAGGGCGTGGAGCACAGTTCAACTCATTGTAATGTATAGGGTCTGCAGCCATAGCACCCTGGTATCTGATCCCACCTGATCTTGGAAACTAAGCAGAGTTGGCCTGGTTAGTCATTAGATGGCAGAGTACCTGGGAATAGCAGATGCTGTAGGTGTGGAAGAAGGACCTGGCAATCCACTCCCTAAACAATCCACCATTGAACACCCTATGAATAACAAAGAAGCACAGACAATAGTGTCGGGCATGGCACAGTGTCTGGTAGTGTTTCATTCTGTTGTCCATAGGGTCCTGTATGAGTCAGACCCAACTCAATGGCACCTAACAACAAACATCCTGTATAGGGGAATGGAGGGAGGTAGAAATTAACCACATTCGCTTTTTCAGACCTTGTCCCTTCCTCTCTAATGTTCTATCTTTCCTCCCCTTCCCATTATGGCTACTTTCTAGGCCTGAGAGGAAGGATTGAGGGCTGAAGCAGAACTCTGTCAATTTGTGCTAAAATTCTGCTTATAGGTTCCATAGTGGTTGTGTGAGGTGGTCAGTCCTGGGCAGTCTCCTTTGGTTTTACCATCTGCCTTGGGTCAAGTGACTTGTGTGCCTCTGCCCATGCTCTGCCTATTTGCACATTTGGATCTGGACTGAGATCCCCTGAATCCAACCTGTTAAACCTGTTTCTACTCAAACCAAAGGACTCAGGGAACCTGCTTTTTCCCCTGAGGCCAGGGTTTGGTTTACTCTTTGCACCAGACTGGCTGGGCTGGCTGATGGTGACACAGAAGAGGATGTTTCCAGCTCAGATCTCTCTCCAACATTGTAGGCAGGTTCACTCAACTGTTTCCTACAGAGGAAACATATAGCTGGATATTTCCGAAGGCACTTCAGGGACAGCCTGTCCAACACTGAACCTACTCCTATCTTGCCTCCTCTCCTGTGTTCTGTACTCACTGGTCTCCACCTACCTCTTTCCACCAAACACGCATAAACTTTGTCACCACCCTTTCACTCCATGCCTCCCCATAGTCACCAGATCCTATAGCTCCTCCTTCCTAAAATCCACAACCCTTCTCCTCTTTCAGCTCATTATGTCTGCCCTTGGTCAGACTCACCAACCTCCCATCTGACCTCCTGACCTGGACTCTCCCCTACTCTCTGAGTCACTCTTTGTGCTGCAGCCTGACTCATCCTTGCAAATATTCCCTGTATGTCCTTTCAACACTTCCCATTGCTCCTTACGATTCTTTCTTCTGACCCACATGCTATAATGTCCAGCCTTCTCTCATGCACATCCACAATGGGATAAAAAAAGGAAACACTAGAGTCAATCTGGTTAACCATCTAGGGGCTCATCCCTGTCCCTATGGTGACTTTTACTCCCTTTTCTACCTGGGGTCATCCCTGTACCAGTGGTGACTTCTAGTCCCTTTTCTACCAAGATGAGACAATACTGTCACTAGAGAGGTAAACTTCTGGATGCAACCAAATGCCTGAACTCACTCCCCTGAGGGTTGGAGGGATAGGATTCTAAAAGCTTTGAAAAAACCAGGACCTCCTGGGATTGGTCACAGATTTCTTGTTTTTTAGCATAGGAACTAACAAGAAGCTCCATGACTGGAAGGCCTATATGACTCCATCCATACTCTGTTTTCCTTTCCCTTAGGGGCTTTCTTGTTTTGATTGTTGCTGTCACATGTCTTCCTTTCTTCTGGGATTCATTCGTCCACCTTTAAAGCCCAGGACCTCCCTAGGATATCTCAAACAGGCTTGCCTTTTCCAAAAGAATTTTATTAAAAAAACAAAATAAATTAATGAAAGGAGGAGGGGGAAGAAAGAGAAAGAAATCATAGAAAACACAAACAAAAAGATATAATCCTTTCTCCAAAGCCTGGTTGTGCTTCAGATTAATTACATTTTAGTCCCCCAGGCTCCTTTCCTGGGTTCAATATCACAAAGCTCCCAGACTGTGGCTAGCACACACTTTTTTTTTGTTTTATTTATTTATTTATTTATTTATTTTTTGCTTTGAGACAGTGTCTTACTCTGTAGCTGAGGCTGGCCTGGGACTCACTATTGTAGCCCAGGCTAGTTTGGAAATTATGGTCATCCTTTGGCTGTAGCTAGGGGTTACAGGCATGGGCTGCCACCATACCTGGCTTTTTTTTTCCCCCCATGTATAAAATCTCCATCCATAAATTGGGGACAAAACCCAAATCTTTGTCTTCTCACCTATAGCTTTCTTGCAGCATCCACGTCTTCCAGTTAAACAGGACATTGAAGACTGACAGAGGGGCCATCCTGGACATACAGACAATCTATTCCACAAAGAGTCTTTACATACAGTAGACATGCTAGGAAATTTTACCCATGGGACAGTTGAATTTGCCTTGGGATTTCTGAGATGGTCTAAGAGACTTCTTCACTAGGGATGAATGACAATGCCTGGACAGAGAAGGGATTTAACAAATATGAAGTTCTCAAAACATGGTGAAGACTTTATATATTTAAATTTCACAAGCTTTTGAGTAAGTGTCCATTACTAGTCATATTTTATAGAGTTTGAGGCTTGGAGAGGTTAAGTAACTTGCATTATTCTTTAAGATACTGAGCATATACTGGAGATGGAAGAGACTAAATATACAGAACGTGGAAGCAATGGGGTCTGGTCCTGCCACCATGACCTCCTTTTTCTTCCTTCTGTCTTTAAGGCCTTTACTGAGGGGATTTTGCATAAGGCTGTTCTCAAGGGGAGGAGGTGGGTGTGGACA
This sequence comes from Pedetes capensis, assembly GCA_007922755.1. Lineage (NCBI taxonomy): Eukaryota > Metazoa > Chordata > Mammalia > Rodentia > Pedetidae > Pedetes > Pedetes capensis. The sequence goes on along the minus strand of VMDO01000261.1, from coordinate 28,081 downwards.
TAGGGCGTGTTCTTGGCACCTTTCACATATTTACTTGGCTAGCATAATAATCACAAAGAACTGGTAAGGAACACATAGCTGAGGAAATGAGACAGGCAGACAAGGAACTAGTAATACAGAAATATTTTGAAAGAGGAGAAATTGTTTTATTTAAAAATAATGGGAAAATATCCTAAAACTTGTGATCCGTTTTCTTGCCGTTTTCAGATTGCCTTTTCACTAGGAGAAAGGCTTTGTGGTTCAGAGGAAATAGCTGAATTCTAATTCCAGTTTACTGTATGACTCCAGGTGAATTAGTCAGCATATTTGTGTGTCAGTTCAGAAATGGAGAGTGATGTCACATATGTCACAATGTTTTTGGTGGGGTCCCTAGTAAAATAATGATAAACAACAGCTATGAACTCTGCACAATATAACACATTTGTTTCTCTGGGTGGGAATTGTTGATTGGGGTTCACAGTTTGAGACATGATATGAAACCCTTGGGAATCTGAGGCTTTCCCGGGTAAAAAAAGAAGGGATACCTGCTATTTGCATAGTACTCTATGCTCTCTGGCTTACAAAGCATTTTCAGGTATTACCACAACTGATCTGAGCACACTTGTGCATTGGAATTAGTGTTCCCATTTTATAGATGGGGTTGGGGTTTAGCTCTGTTGGTAGAGTGCTGCTCTGCACTCTGAAGCCCTGGTTCAATCCCTAGCACCACAAAAAATGGGAGAGAGACATGGCAATCCACGGTCTCCGGAAACAAGCAGTCACTGAAAACCCTATGAGGGTCACTGTGAGTTGGACCCTACTTGACAGCACCTAATAATAACAAATTTTATAGATGAGGAAACAGGTCACAGATTCAGTCAGTGTAATTCAGGTACAAGTGCTTTATTTTTTATTTTGCCTTGGCTACCCAGAATATTTTCTTTACTTCAGTACTTCATGATTTAAAAAAGATAAAAACAGTTCATGATAAAGAAGCATCACAAGGCAACTAAAATACAATGTTCTTTTTTAGGAACACGTCCTACCTTGACACAGACCTCAAACTATAGTCAGTCACTGGCATTGTATCACTCTCACCAGACACTCCAAATAACGCACAACAGTCAGGGATTGTCTTCGTGTTCATTATGCAACAACGTCTGGGTAGAGTTTAGAATGGATTGGCTTCCTTAAAGAAAGCTATTTGTGTTCATTTGGAGATAGCCATTCAAGCCAGTCAAGTCTCCCCAATCCCCAGCCCCCTTATTTTCCCCTTGAGACAGGTCTTGGCTCTGCATCCCAGGCTGGCCTAGAACTTCTCACTCTCCTGCCTCAGCTTCCCTAGTGCTAAGACTATCAGACAGATTCAATTGTTTGTTCCTCTGAGGGTATAAGGTCGGTGAAAACAGGGGTTGTCTACAGAATTAGCATAAAAAAATTAAAAAAGTTTATACACATAACCAGTTAACTGTCCACCAAAAGCAAGCTTATTGACAGTATCTTTGCCTTTGGGGAGCTCGTAGTGATGGTGAATTGTAGAGGAAGTGTTCCCGCACAAAGGAAGCTCCCCTCTTCTAAAGGTCTCTTTTCCTGTCAAAGCACATACTGTATATTGGTTCTGTTTAGAGGCCTGGCCTCAGGGTGCGAGGGGTTTGGTTCTGTTCAGTCCAGTGGGTGCCAATGAGGTTAGGGTGGACCTGGAAGGAGAGCGGTTTTTCTCACTGTCCCCAGCGGGGTCTCAGACAGGGTAAGCTGCAAGCACGTGGGGGTTCTTCTCGGCCGGCCCCAGGGCCCACAGGCTGTAATCTGCTACAGTAACCAAATTTCGAAGAGGACGCCCTGCTGCTGCCTGCAATTATTACAGCCTAGAGTTTGCACTCAGACGGGAGCTCGGGAGCTCGGGTGCTCCAAGTCACACATACTGGGTTCCCCGGGGACAGAAGCAGGGAAGGGGAACCTGCCTAGGGGCAGGTAAGGGGTACAGAGAGTGGGGCAGGAGGCGCTCAGGAGAGGCTCAGCCTCCGCCCCTGCCCAAATTCTCCAGCAGCCCCCGGCCCCCATTTGTGAGTGCAGGTTTGTGCTTCTGGCTCTGGGGTCCTCCACTTCCAGCAAGACGCCCCTCACCCCCGCCCCCCAGCCTCTCTCTCTCTCCCCTCCCCTCCCCTCCCCAGCAGCTCCGGGCGGCCTCGCCACGCTCAGGCCTCCCCCGCGCGGTCCGCTCAGCCTCGCGAGCACGGCGCTGGGGCCCGGCACCAGCCCCCACCCCTCGGCGTCCCCTCCCCTTAGCCCTCCCCTCCCCCACCCTCCCCTCCCCTCCCCCTCCCCCGCGGCGAGGCGGCGAGGCTGCGAGGAGGCGGCAGCGGCGGCGGTCGAGGCTGAGGCTGAGGCGGCGGCGGCGACGGCGGCGGGCGGGGCTCGGCTCGGCTCGGGCTCCGCGGGCGGGCGGGCGGACATGGCGGCCAACATGTACCGGGTCGGAGGTAGGAAGGCTCGGCCCGACCCGGCCCGTCTGGGAGCGGGGTGCGGGAGCAGGGGGTCCGGGCAGGCGCTCGCTAACTGCCGGGAGCCTCCGGCGCCCAGGCTGAGGGCGCTGGAGGCGCCGGGCCCGCAGGGAAGCTGGGGTTCCCCACCCCCATCTTTCCCCTGCCCCCACGGGGGCCCGCACGGGGCCGGGGCCCACCCGCTTCCCCACACCCTGTCGGGCTCTTAGGGCCAGGCCTCTACTTTCGGGCTTGGATTAGACGTCTCCCTCCACGAAACCCCCGCGGGAGTAGGGCCCGTCGAGCCCCCTCACAGGGTGGCCTTTCCCTCTCCAGGCACCAGGGGCTGGGGAGCGTGGAGGGACAGCCCCTTCCTTCACGACCCTCCTTCAGTGACACTGTGGGGTGAGGGTGGGGGCGACGAACGCCCAGCCAGGGGGACAGCTGGACAGGCCTGTTTGTAGGGCCAAGGCCGGGCACCTTCCCTTCCTCATCCCGCTTTCCGTTTCTTGTCCAGCCCCCCCAAGAATGGGGCTGAAGTGGGGCCTGGGAACTGCAGTCAGAGGTGGGGAGTTGAGCTCAGCCTGGACGTTTGCTCCGCTGTCTGCCTTCCCAGCCTTCTGCAGAAGAGAGAAATAAGGTCAAACAAACTTTCTCCCTGCTCACGACGCCCTCCTCCCTCTTTCCTGGTAAAATAATAATTCAGATAAGTGGCGTGTTTGTGTGTGAGACTTGCTCTTCCTTCTCTGCTCATTAGCGGAGCTCTTGATGGATGGTGTTGAGAATGGCCTGGCTAAATGAGGCCACATTGCAGAAGAGAGCCAGGAAAGAGCCACTACGGTGGACAGTAACAATGCAGTCCAGCCTCTTAATCGCAGAGTGGGAAGTTTACAGTGAGCCTGTGACACGAGAGGAAGAATCACACTTGAAAATTTCTGTCCTTTTTGTTGAAAGCTTGCAGTGAATTCTTTTTAACAAGAGCCTAAATAGATCTGAATTAAATATGGTAAAAGATTCCAACACCTCCCCCAGAGGGCTTTGCCTCTCAGCAAGGGGCTGTCTCCTTTCTTTATCTCAACTCCCCAGGTAGAGCTTTGGAAAAGTTTGTTACTGAGCTTCCTCCTACCTCATCTGTCCACCTGTTATTATTATTCTTTTTTTCTTTTTGCAATAGTAAGGGGCTGATCCCAGGGTTTTGCCCATACTTTGCAAACGCTCTCTCACTGAGCTGCACCCTGACCCCCCTTTTTAAGTCTTGGGACGAGGTCATGCTAAGTTGTGCAGGCTGCCTGTGGTCTCAAATTTACCATCCTTCTCCCTCTCCAAGTCACTAGGATTACAGGTTTGTGCCACTGTACCCGGTTATTATTATTTTTTCTTTTTTAAGTTGGTGATTGAAATGTAAGGCTGTTAAGCCTTTTTTTTTTTTTTTTTTTTTTTTTTTTTTTTTTTTTTTTTTTTTTTTTTTTTTTTTTTTTTTTTTTTTTGCTCTGAATTTGTTTTAGGTCAACAGTTTTATGTAGGAAGCATCTCCAGGGCAAATTGAATTGGAGGGAAAAGATGTGGAAGCAGCCCACAGGAAATGCATTTAGTTAGCTCTTGCCTACTCAGTGATGAGAAGAGATGTCTTTTTGTTTATTAAAGAAATGGCTTAAGCTGGGTGTGGTGGCCTATGCCTATAATTCAACACTTGGGAGGGTGAAGCTGGAGGAACTTGAGTTCAAGGCCAGGCTAGGTTACATAGTGAGGACATTTAGGACAAAAGTCTGGAGAACTTGCCAAAACATTACTTGACATGGAAAGTGCCACTGGGCGTGGTGGTACACAACTGTGATCCCAGCATTAGGGAGACAGAGGCAGAAGGATCAATGAGAGTTTGAGGCCAACTGTCTACATTGGGAGTTCCAAGCCTGCCTAGCTACCCAGTGAGAGCCTGTGTCAAAAACAAAAAAGTAGTAGGATGGCTTGCCTTCTTACTAACATGCAAATGTAAACTGTCTATTGAAAAGGTTAAATTCTGTACCTTCCTTTGATTACAGATTATGTCTACTTTGAGAATTCTTCCAGCAACCCATACCTAATCAGAAGAATAGAAGAACTTAACAAGGTATATACTGAGTGTTGTTAGTTCTGATGTAAAAATTATGTTTTCCATTGTAGGGTAAATTGGTTAAATATCATAAGAGGTGGTTTTTACTTTCAGTTCCAGATTCTCTGAAAGTAAAGATTTCAAATTAGAGACTTATGCAGGATCCTGAATATAGTTTTGTTTTTTGTAATTAATTAATTTTTTCTCTGTCATTAAACATTGTTATTGAATATTTAAAAGTTTGCAAATTTCTTCAAATTGCTTAGAGCTTCAAAGACCAGTCACTTTATACCAGGAGTGGCAGCCTATGCCTATAATCCTAGCCACTCCAGAGGCTGAGGCAGGATGATCTCCAGGTCAAGGATACAGGCAGCCTACACAATTTAGCAAGACCCTGTCTTAAGATAAATAAAAAATAAATAAAGGCTTGGGGTGCAGCTCAGTGGTAGAGAACTTGCTTAGAGGTCCCGGGATCACCTCCCAAGTAGTGGAAAAAAGTTACTTCTACAACTTAGTCCCTTTTCATATTTAAAGTTGTAATATATATTTCTCTCTCCCTTTTTCTCTCTCTTGCTCTGTGTTTTTTTTTTTTTTTTTGGTGGTACTAGAAGATTGAACTCAAGGCCTCAAACATGCTAGGCAAGTTCTCTACCACTGAGCTGCACCCCCAGTCCCTTTAAACATTTAAAAAATTTTTGTAACAGGGTCTCACTGAGTTACACAGGCTGCCTCTGGCCTCAAACTCAAAAGACTCCTACCTCAGCCTCTGGAGTTATAAGGATTACAGGCATGTGCCATCATGCCTGGCTTGTTTCTGAGATACGGTCTCACTATGTGAACCAGGATGGTTTAGAATTTATCCTCCTGCCTCAGCTTCCTGAGTGTTGGGATTACAGGCTGTATTTCTCCTTTTTTAAGTGAATTAATATTTTCTCTTTTATCTTTGGAAGGAGGAACCTAAGAAATATAATATTGAAGGGAATTTGTGAAATTCTAGACTTGAATAATTGATAGGAGTATAGTTTTGATATAATAATGTAAAGTAGCTTTGTTTCTTTGGTGAAAGTAAAATAAAACCTTAATGTTTGTTCCTGACTAGATGTTTAGGATAATAGAAGCATTGTGATTGTAGTGTAGATCAGTTTTTGCAACCGGGCATTGGAAAGCAGTTACAGTCTACACAGATCATAAGCCAGCCTGCCTGCCTGCCTGCCTGCCTGCCTGCCTGCCTGCCTTCCTTCCTTCCTTCCTTTCTTTTTCCTCCTCCTCCTCCTCCCGTTTTTTGCTATACTTGAGGATTAAACCTAGGGCCTTGCACATAATTTGCAAGTGCTGTACCATTGGGTTGCACTCTCAGCCCAATTTTAATTTATTTTTTTGTCTTGAGACAAGGTCTTGCTAAGTTAGGCAGGCTGCCTTTGGCTTCAAACTTGTGATCCTTTTGCCTCAGCCTCCTGAGTGCTAGGATTACAGTAGTGTGTCACCATGCCCATCTATCACAGATTTTTCTAGCAATGAATGCTCTGGTTTTATGCAAACTACCTTGAGAGTTGTGTAGTTTATGAGAATTCATAGTGTTAAAAAACCACTTCAACTGTTTAGCCAGTACCTTTCCTTCAAACTGCCATCTGGAGACTGGTCCAGTTGTGAGTCCCTGGAAACCAGGCTTGGTGTAGCTCATTACTTAAAGAACTTTGAGATGTATGTGGTGGCACATGCCTATAATCCCATTATTTGATAGCCAGAGGTAAGAGAATCATGTGTTCAAGGCCATCCTGGGGTATATAGGGGAAAAAAAGAATCTTTGTATTTTAAAAAAATTCTGAGTATTTTCACCTACCATCAAGTGAAGAGAATGACATCAGGTTTAGGTTAGGCCTGGTGTGGTGGTGCATGCTTGTAATTCCAGCACTGAGGAAGCTGAGGCAGGAGGACTGATGTGAGCTTGAGGCCCAACAAACCAAAAAAACCCAAGACATCAGGTGTTTTTTTTTTTTTTTTAAGACATCAGGTTTAAATCAGTCTTTAGGTGGAAACTAGTCAGATGGAATTTCAGTGTGCTTCTCTTTTATGGTATTGGTGTTAAGAATTGAGGGAACCCCCTCCCCCCCTTTTTAATGCTGTACTGGGGGTTGAACCCAGGGCCTTGTGCTTGTATGCTTTGCAAGTGCTGTACCATGTCCGGCTCTATTTGAATCTTAATTAACTTTCTAAATAAACTGATACAGTGAACAGTTAAGAGTTCTTTTTTTTTTTTTTTTTGGTACTGGGGTTTTTTGAACCCAGGGCCTCGCACTTGCATGCTCTGCAAGTGCTGGACTACTGAGCCCATTTTCATCCTTTTTGCATCCTCAGCCCATTTTCTTACTTTTTGAGACAGGGTCTCGCTAAGTTACGCAGACTGCCTCTGATCTCGAACTTGGCGATCCTCCTGCCTCCGCCTCCCGAGCCTCTGGGATTACAGGCATGCGCCACCATGCCCAGCCCTAACAGTTAACAGTTCTCTCAATAGCTGGGCACATTGGCGCACACTTGTAATCCCAGCGACTCGGGAGGGAGAGGCAGGAGGATTGCAAGTTTGAGACCAGAGGCAGTCTGCATAATTTAGTGAAACCCTGTCTCAAAAAGTAAGAAAATGGGCTGGGGGTTGCAGCTCAGTTGTACAGCACTTGCAAAGCATGCAAGCTCCAGGCCCTGCGTTCAACCCCCAGGTACCAGGGGGAAAAAAAAAAGATTCAAGTAGAAGTCAGGCCTAGTGGCACAGTTTTGTAATCCCAGCACTTGGGAAGATGAGGTAGGAGGATTGATGTGAGCGGTAGACTGTTGTGGGCTACGTAGTGAGTTCCAGGCTATCTTGGGCTACATAGTGAAACCCTGTCTCAGAAAAACAAAAACAAAACAAAACAAAAAAAATTGATTCAAATAAATATTCTCTGGTTGTCACCTGCTGGTATTTGACCTTAGTGTTTCTGAAAACAGGTGGGGAGATTATGTTTTGGCCAAGCACATTGGACTCTTGGCTGTTTCTTACTACACCTTCTTAGGTGGAGTGTTTCCTTGTAACCAATCCCATTACTTCCCTACTTCTGCTTTTTTCCATGTCATTTGTCACCTTCAAATGGCTGAGAGGTAGAGCACTTGCCTAGCATGCCTGAAGCATGCCCAACACTGAGGGGGACCCCCACATATATTTATATGTACTATTCATATATACTTCATTATGTTTATTTTCCCAGACTAGAGTATATAGTGATCTTTTCTGTTTTGTTCAATAATATGTTTTTTTTTTTCTTTTTTCTTTTTGATGTTTTGAGATAAGGTTTCACTTTGTAACCCTTGTTTGCCTGGTATGCTAATGTTTTTACATAGCTTCACTATTTACAAAGAATTCTACCTTTTTTGTTTTTGGTCATTCTGGGGGTTAAACCCAGGTCCTTACAGGTTTGCACATGCTAGGCAAGCATTCTGCCACTGAGCTACATCCCCAGCCCTGTGTCATTCGTTTTTCAAATATTTTTTGGACCTGCTACCTGCCAGGCATTTTTAGACACTGAGAATGCAAGGGTGACCAGTTAGTGGAGTTAGACATTATCTATGGTCCCATGAATAAAAGTAAAATTATAGTTGTGCTAAGTTTAGGATGTCCATTGTGGTGCTCTCAAAACATAATCTGTGGGTTCAAATTTGTTATGTCTTTTTTTTGTTTGCAGTACTGAGGAGTTAGACTCAGGGTCTCACCCATGATTTTGCAGGTGCTCTACTACTGAGCTGCACTCCAAGCCCATTTTTTACTTCTTGTTTTGAAACAGGGTCTTGCTAACTTATGCAGGCTGCCTCTTACCCCAAACTTGTGATCCTCCTGCCTCCACCTCCTGAGTCACTGAATTACAGGTGTGAGCAACCGTGCCTGTCTTGTTATGTCTTTTTTTTTTTTTTTTTTTTGCGGTACTGGGGGTTGAACCCAGGGCCTCGCGCATGCATGCTTTGCAAGTGCTAGATCACTGAGCTACACCCCCAGCCCTTTTTTTTTTTTTTTTTTTTCATTTTTTGAGACAGGGTCTCACTAAGTTATGCAGACTGCGTCTGGTCTCAAACTTGCGATTCTCCCACCTCTGCCTCCCCAGCCGCTGGGATTACAGGTGTGTGCCACCTCGCCTGGCTCTTGTTATGTCTTTTCAGCCTCACACTAGTCTTATACCTCTAAATCATGGATTGTTGTCTTGAGGAAGCACCCAGTGGTTAAATGACTTGAGTTACACATCTTGCTTGAATCTGGATCATTTCCCACTCAGTTATCATTATGTTACCACCCCATTCCCATCCTTATTTTTCCTGCTTCTGCCTGCTTTTCAGCCAAGAATATACTGCTAACTCATATAACAGTGGTTCTTTGGGGATGGTGATGACTGACCTGAGACATTAGAATGTAAATTTCACTGACTAGTATTGGTAAATAACTGAGATGCCTTATTAAATACTAAATATTTACATAGGATTTTTTTTTTTTTGTGGTGCTGAGAGTTGAACCCAGGGCCTAACACTTGCATGATTTCCAAGTGCTGTACCTCTGAGCTGCACCCCCAGCTTATTTTTTAACTTTTTGAGACCAATAAGAGATAAATTTTTGAGATAAATTGTGGAGACTGCCTCTGGTCTTGAACTTGCAATCTTCCTGCCTCTGCCTCCCGAGTCACTGGGATTACAGGTGTGTGCTGGGATTACAGGTGTGTGCCACCTCGCCCGGCGAATTTTTTCTTCAGTTCCTTATGCTTGAGAAACACAGAATGTGTTCTTCCTTTTTGGTTTTCTTTTTGCATATGTCATTGTAATATTTGATTATATCTTCTTGAGCTGCCCTTTGAAATCTTGTGTTTAGTTCTTTAACTTGGTCCTGTCTTCCTTTTACTTTAGCGGCTCCTCCTTCAAGGGCAAGTTTCAGAGTCTCTTTTGATATGTAATTTCATCTTTTCTTTTTTTTCCTGTCTTTTTAATAACGTTTTGCTTTCTTCATGAATGATGCCTTCAATCATTGGTGTTTATTGCATCAAACCTGTTCTTGAAACGATCTCTGAACTCAGGTGGGATATACTTAAGGTTATACCCTGGCTGTCAATACTTGTTCTAATTTTCTTCAGTTTCAGTTTGAACCTGCATATGAGCATTTGATGCTCTGATCCACAGTCAGCACCTGGTGGTGTTCTGACTTTTGAGGTTGAACTCTTCCATCTCCTTCTTCCACAAATGTAATCAATTTGGTTTCTGTATGTTCCATCTGGTGAAGTCCGTGTATATAATCGCTATTTATGTTGGTGAAAAACTATATTTGCAATGAAATGGTTGTTGGTCTGACAAAATTCTATCATGCATGCAAGTATTTAGGTTTTTTTCTCTCCTTTTTTTGTTGTCAGTGCTGGGGTGCTGAGATATGCCTCCAGCCCTATTTTGTGTATATAAGCTTTCACACATAACTTCCTCTGATTCCCTCAAGCTATTTCAAGGATTCCTAGTCAAGATCTCCCCTGCCATTTCAGATCTGTTGAGAATAGGGACAGAAATTTGGAAAGTCTTTTCCATTTGTGCTTTTTTTTTTTCTTTTTTTGATTTTATTCCATACCGAGTTAGATTTTATTTTAGTTTTTTTTTTTTTTTTTTTTTTTTTTTTTTTTTTTTTTTTTTTTTTTTTTTTTTTTTTTTTTTTTTTTTTTTTTTTTTTTTTTTTTTTTTTTTTTTTTTCTGGTACTGGGGGTTGGACCCAGGGATCGGGCTTGCATGCTCTGCAAGTGCTGGGCCACTGAGCTGCACCCTCAGCCCATTTTTTTACTTTTTGAGAAAGGGTCTCACTAAATTACACAGACTGCCTCTGGTTTCGAACTTGTGATCCTCCTGCCTCCGCCTCCCGAGCCGCTGGGATTACAGGCGTGTGCCACCTCACCTGGCTTCATGTTTTTTCTTTTTTAAATAACATTATCTGGAATATGACCTTCATGTCTGGGTATGTAGCTCAATGGTAGAGTGCTTTCCTAGCGTGTGCACTCACTGTCCTGGGTTTAATCCCCAGCACTGCCCCAGAAAAGAGAAATAAGATACAAGTATGAAGTTGACTGAAATGATTTTAAAGCTGATTAAAAGCTCCTTATTGCTAGAGGATGTTTTAGTAAATATGTTTGGCCGAGCAGAGATTTAAGAGGCCGTTGCAACCTAAATGGGGAAAAGAACACAGGAACAAAATTGATGTTCATCGTGACTTGTTCTTTCCAAATGTCCCCACTTTTCGCACCAGTGGGTCTTTTCTTCTTTTTTCTCAGAATACTTGATCCTTGGGTTTTTACCTGTTGGACTCCTTTCCTTGTTTCTTAACCTACCAAGGACCTTCCACCCCATTTCTGCTTCCTTGAAGCTTTTCTCATTCTTGTTGCAATAGGCTGTAGTTTGCTCTTGCTTCCGTGGGTGAGAAATGGTGTTTGGAGGTAAAAAGAAAGGAGTAAAAGAAAGTTGGGATGGCCCTATTGGCAGAAACTTTTTTACTTTGTGCTTTAGTTGTTGGGAACCAGTGAAAGGTTTTAATTAGATGGGGTAGGGATGACATGGATGTGGACATCTTTACGGTTGTGAAGGCCCCACATGGCCCTCATGGACCCACAATACCAACTTAGTGCTTGGTAAGTAGGAGTTCCAAAGATAGTTGATGAACAGAACAAGTAGAAGTTTGGTATAAAATATTCACCATAGATGTTTCTTTTTTTGTCTTTTCTTTTTGGGTGCTGGGATTGCATTTAAGGCCTTGTATATCCGTGTACTAGGCAAGAACTCTGCCACTGAGCTACATCTCTAGGCTCTAACCTAGATCTTTAGAGTAGTGCTTCTGAAAGTATTTGTGGTGAAACACTTAAATTTTTTTTCAGATTTTAAAATTTATTTTTATTTATTTTTTGTTTTATGAGAGAGGGTCTCACTTTGTAGCATAAGCTGGTCTGGAACTTGTGATCCTCCTGCCTCAGTCTTCTGAGTACAGCGACTTTATAGTGTGCACCACCCCACCTGGCTCAGACTTACCTTCAAATTAAAACCTAAGATGAAAAATTTTGCTCTTTTGTATTTTTGTAAAACAGAAGAAAAAAGAATTAGAAGAGAATTAAAAAAAAATTTTTTTTTTAATGTGGTATTGGAGGTTGAACCGCCCTTTGCAAGTGCTGGATCACTGAGCTGTACCTCCAGCCCATTTTTTTCTTTTACTTTTTTTGAGACAACATCTTGCCGAATTACACAGACTGCCTCTGGTCTCAAACTTGCCATCCTCCTATCTCCGCCTCTTGAGCCACTGGGATTACAGGGGTGTGCCACTGTGCCTGGCTAGAAGAGAAAAAAATTTTAAAAAGCTCATAAAAATATAAATAGCATTTTTTTAATCATTAGGTTCAATAGATACAAGATTAACCTTTTTTTTTTTTTTTTTGCTTTGCTCAGGCTTGAACCCAGGGCCTTGCACATATTAGCCAGGTGTGCCAAGTGTTCTACTACTGAGCTATACTCCTGTCCCCCTAAAATTAACTTTTTGTTTTTTTGGCAGTACTGGGGGTTAAACCCAGTGCCTTGTGCCTGCATACTTTGCAAGTGCTGGACCACTGAGCTGTGCCCCCAGCCCTTTTTCTTTTTCTTTTTTTTTTTTTTTTTTTTTACTTTTTGAGACAGGGTATCCCTAAATTACGTAGACTGCCTCTGGTCTCGAACTTGCGATCCTCCTGCCTCTGCCTCCAGAGCCGCTGGGGTTGCAGATGTGTGCCACTGCCCCAGTCACTTTTTTTTTTTTTTTTTTTGTAGATAGAATCTCGCTATGAAGCCCAGATTGGCTTTAAACTGGTAATTTTCATGTTTCATCCTATGGAGTTGCTGGGATTATAGTTGTGCACCATAGTACTTGATTTCAAAATTGATTTGTAATTTCTAATTTCTATAATATACTTACACTTAATCCCTGTAGTCATTTTATTACACACTAGGAACAGTTAAGGACTGGCACTGGGCAGTGGACCACTATTTTGCATAGGGAAGGTTCAGAGGAGTGCTCTGGGGTATGTATGTGTATTTTGTAGAGGGAAAGAGAACTACTCTATTATAGTAAACTGTCCAGTAGCAAAGTGTGTGGGTGGTCCAGAAGCGAATTTTTTTTGGTGCTGGGGATTGAACCTAAGCATGTACTCTACCACTGAGCTACACCCCCATTCCCAAGAATATTTACTTTGAATGTCTCCTCCCCTCAAGCAGGTTTAAATGAGAATTTAATTATCTTTGTTGAGCATTCCAGTTGGAGGAACTCTGAGTCAAAAATGATAAAAAGCTTATAGTCAAAGTCATAGATTTTATTTATATGGAAATATTGACTTGTTAGGAATTTAATACAATTCCAGTTTTAAGGGGCAGTATTTCTACAGTATCATTTCTCAATAAAATACTGCTGCTGAGCCCCTTGCTGTAGCAAATGGCTGTAATCCCACTGATTTGGGAGGCAGAGACAGACAGCCTGCATAATTTAGCGAGACCCTGTCTCAAAATGAAAAAGCAAATAGGTGTGCAGCTCAATATTACAGTGCTTTCCTAGCATGTGCCAAGTCCTGGGTTTAGCACTCCAGTACTGAAAAAACAAAACAAAACCAACACACGTATACACACACAAAATAAAATATTGCTGGCGAACTTCGTAAAATGGACAAATTTACTGCAGCATGTGGATACTCTTATTTTTTTATATTTGAATACATCTGCAAGCCTAGAGAAGCTAGGAAAACATGCTTTCAAATCTGTTAGAAATTGGAAATTACAATATTATAGTATTGTAATCTGTGTTTTTATAAAGAACATTGTAGTGAATGATTGACCTTGAAAGCTGTCAGAACTCAGAGCATAGGAAAATAGGAGCCTAGGCCTCAGCTGCAGTGAATTACAGACTGACTAAACACTGATTGTTTTTATACTGTGGTTAAAATGAAATAAGAGCTTCGGTGTTCATAATTAAAGGTTTTTAATACTTTCTTCTATGGAGCTGGGTGTGGTGGTGCATGCCTGTGATCCTAGCGGCTTGGGAGGCGGAGGCAGGAGGATTGCAAATTTGAGATCAGAGGCAGTCTGCATAATTTGGCGAGACCCTGTCTCAAAAAAAGTAAAAAAAAAATGGGCTAGTGGTGCAGCTCAGTGATCCAGTACTTGCAGAGCATGCAAGCACAAGGCCCTGGATTCAACCCCCAGTACCGCAAAAAAAACAAAAAAACAAAAACAAAAAAACAAAAACAAAAAAACTTTTATCTATGTATATAAGCTAAGTGCTACTAAGAATTTTGACTGCGTGGACTTGTAGACTCACTTGGGATGAAGGATGCTTTTCAGATCATCTAGTCCACTCGGCAAGATAGTTGCTTGCCACCTACAGCTGCAGTATCAGTTTAATGTGGAATGTTTAGGGGAGAGCTGGGTGATTTTATACTTAAGCAGGTTTTGCAAATGGGTTTGGAGGTGATAGGTTTAAATGTCATAAATAAATTATATGTGGCTTTTAACATTTGGTGGCTCAATTCCTTCTTTTTCTTTCTTTTATTTTTTGGGGGGGTAGTACTTGGGAGTTGAACCCAGGGCCTTGAACATATTTTGCAGGTTCTCCACCACTGGTCTGCATCCCCAGCCCACTTTTTATTTTGGTTTAGGTTCTCCCTAAGTTGCATAGGCTGCCTATGCCCTGCAACACGTGTTCGTCCTGCTCAGCCTCAAGAGGCTGGGGTTACATGTGTGCACCACCTCACCCTGTGGGGGATTAATTTTTTAAAGCTAATTATGGTTAACCATATCTAGCTTTAGTCATTAAAGTGATCTACTCAAATTAGTGTAATTGATGCTAGTGAGTTATATGTGACATTCCAGTTTTCGGGAAGTTTATAAGTATTATTTATCCTTTTTGAATATTTTAGCTCTCCTATTATCATTTGACACACTATTAGTGAGAGTGATCGTATAATTGTCCTGTATTGATTTGTTTTATAAACTGTTTGATAGTTGAGATAACTATTTATTTAGGTGCTGAGGTTCAAACCCTGGGCCTCACTCATTCTAAGCACATGCTTTGTCAGTTAGCTACAAACCCAGCTCCCACATAACTTATTTTTCTTATTTCTTAGACTGCAAGTGGCAACGTGGAAGCAAAAGTAGTGTGCTTTTATAGACGACGAGATATTTCCAATACGCTTATAATGCTTGCGGACAAGCATGCTAGTAAGTTAAATGTCTTTCTTTTGGTCCAAAAAAATGTACAAATTTTGTGTTTTTCATGATGTGAGGAAAATGTTTTGTGTTCCATGAAGCTTTTTTCTTCTTTTAGTTTTCCTTGTGGTTTAAATGGGAGTAATTTTGGGGATGGTATTTGGTTTTAGTGTATATAAGTATATATATGTTTTCTTTCTTTTTTTGGGGGGGGGTGCTGGGGATTGAACCCAAGCCCTTGTACATGCTAGGCAAGTGCTCTACCACTCGGGTATACTCCAGCCCCAGTTTATGTTTTCTTTGGTTGTACCATACATACTTTTATTAATTAGTTAAAATGGTGAAATAGAAATCTTTCCAAGTGATATTTGTTTGTTTGTTTTTATGAGAAGGGTCTTGCTGTGGAGCCCAGGTGGCATGGAACTCACTGTAGCCCAGGCTGACTGAATTTTCCTTCTTCCTGCCTCCACCTTCTGATCGGTGGGATCATAGGTGTGGGCTACCTAATGCCAGCTGCAAGTGATCTGTAGCAAACAATCAGTAGTGTTTTGCCATCTGTTTTCAGTGGTGTTCTGAGGGTACAGATATGAGGAAAATTATTTTTCACTGGTATTTTGGAGGACATTTTTTCTCTCTTTAAAACAACTGAGTAATTCCAAGTATTTATTATGACATGTTTATAATATTAGGTATATATGAAAATAAAAATTTGCCCCCAAAAGAAGTGCAAAGTGGTGATTTAGATATGTCAAATTCCTACAGATAACAACCTATAGTGTTTGCGTAGTTTCAGCTTTTCTTATTAGTAATTTTTTTTATTGATTTCCAAACATGCATATCATTGTACATTGCTCATGTTCATTTCACCCATTACTCTCACATGACTTCCCTCTCCCGTAGTTTAATCTGTCTCTCTCTCTTTTTTCTTTTTTGTGGTACTGGGTGTTGAACCCAGGGCCTCGTGCTTGTACGCTTTGCAAGTGCTGGAGCATGGAGCTGCACTCCCAGCCCATTTTTTTTACTTTGTGAGACACGTTCTTGCTAAATTACGCAGACTGCCCCTGGTCTCGAATTTGTGATCCTCCTGCCTCTGCCTCCCAAGTCACTGGGATTACAGGTGTGTGCCACCACGCCGGCAGTTTAATCTTTATTGTGTTGATTTCTCTGTCAGGATCTTTGATCTATTCTAACCCCTTTAATTTTCTTTCATTCATTCATTCATTTATTTATTTTTTAAGCATTACTGGGGGTTGATCCCAGAGCCTTGAGCATGTTAAGAAAGTGCTGCATTCCACCTCTTGGCCATACCCTCAACCCCCTTTTTTAATTACTTTTGAGATAGAGTCTTGAAAGTTGTATAGTCTGCCTCTACACTTGAACCTGTGATCCTCTTGCCTCTGCATCCTGAGTAGCTGGGATTTACAGGCCTGTACTTGAGCACCTAAGCCTGCAGCTGTAGCTCTGTGGCATCCGATCCCATCAGATCTTAGAAGCTAAGCAGGGTCGGGCCTGGTTAGTACCTGGATGGGAGACTGCCTGGGAACACCAGAAGCTGTAGGCTTGGGAGAAGGACCTGGCAACCCCCTCCCAAAAATCAATCTGCCATTGAAAACCGGATGAACAGCAGAGAAGCACTGACAATAGTGTTTCCCCAGTTGTACAGAGGGTTGCTATGAGTCGGATACCGACTCCATGGCACCTAACAACAACAACAACAACAACAACTTGAGCACCTGGCTCTTTGTTTTGGTTTGGTTTGGGGACAGTCTTGACAGGTAGCCTAGGCTGTCCTTGAACTCATGATCTGTTGCCTCTGCCTCCAGAGAGCTAGGATTATAGGAATTTGCCACCATGCCTGGTTTCCCCTTTAATTTTTCAAAACAGTAACACATTAATAAAAAAAGTTGGTTTAGAGACTGAGTATGTAGCTTTAGTGCTAGAGTACATGCTTAGCCTGAGGCCCTGGTTTCAATCCCGAGTATCAAGAAGAAAAAAGTGCTTTCAATTTGTGGAAGCCAAGCATGGTGGTGTACACCTGTAATGCCAGTAATTAGGAAGCTGAAGCAGGAGGATCATGAATTGTAGGCCAGCTTGGGCTGCATAGCAAGATCTTGTTTAAAAAGAAAATCATTTTACAAAGGCGGCTTATGTAGAATATAAGTTTTTTTTGTTTTTGTTTTTTGTAGTGCTAGGTCCTTGCAGATGTAAGTGCTGTGCCACTGAGCTAAATCTCCAGCCCTGAGTATTTTATTGTAAAAATCATTTTCCTCCTGCAAAATATGGAATGAGACTGTAGGATGTCATGTAGTTGTGTTTTTTAGTATGATGCTATGATCTGTAGCCCTATGTTTGAGTAATGGAGTAAACAAGGTTATATTCGCAAAATTTTATACCATTGGAGATGTTGCCAGTTTAACCAAGCAGTTCATGTCTCATGAATTAGTTCCTACTTTATTTTATGCTGTCACTCAGTGTTTCACTTTCTATTTTGTGTATAATGTATGATGTATTGTATAATATTTTCAAATTATATATTTAAATATTCAGGGTGTTCATATTTCTCAAATATTGAAAACCAAATAGTGTTTTTAAAATGACATTCTGGGATAGAGGTGAAGTTCAGAGGTAGAGTTTTTGCCTGGTGTGCAGAAAGTCCTGGCTTCAATCCCTAGCACCAGGAAAAAACCATGAGGTACTAATCAGTTACTTTGGTAAAATCAGTCAATTAATTTATCTATCTATTTATTTATGCTGGGGTTCAGCCCAGTGCCTCACATGTTCTAAGCACGTCCTGTACCATTGAGCCCCCAAATCTATAAAATTAATGTGTTATTAAAATTTCTATACAGGGGCTGAGGGTATAGCTCAGTGGTAGAGAGTATGTTTAGCATGTATGATGTCCTGGGTTCCATCCCTACCGCTAAAAAAATGTTTAAACGAGTTTATTTGGATTTTATTCACCATATACAGCATAAAGTAAGAAAGATAAAATCTTTCCACTGGCCATGGTGGCACCTGCCTGTAATACCTGCATATGGGAGGTGAGGCAGGACGATTTCGAGTTTGAGGCCGTCCTGGGCTACATAGGGAGATCCTGTCTTTGAAAAAAAAAAAGTCTGAGCCGGGTGTGGTGGCGCTTGCCCATAATCCCAGCGGCTCGGGAGGCGGAGGCAGGAGGATCACAAGGAGACCAGAGGCAGTCTGCATAATTTAGTGAGACCCTGTCTCAAAAAGTAAAAAATTGGGATGGAGATGGCAGCTCAGTGGTCCAGAACTTGCAAAGCATGCAAGGGTGAGGCCCTGGGTTCAACACCCAGTACCACACACAGAAAAAAAAAACAAAACCCCTCACATTCATAAACTTCAGATTTAATCGAGCTTCTAATGTATTTTGGAAAATTGTTGGTGCAAAGATAGCTGTCTGCTCACTGGACGGTTTCAGTGTGATAACATCTTGGTAATGTCTGTTTTAGGCTTCTATATGTAGAAAGAAAGGTAGTTTTTCTCATAATTGGTTACGCTTTTGGTGTTGATTCGTAGAAACCACATTTCAGGGTCAGGCTTGATACTTCATCCCTGTAATTCTCACCATACTCGGGAGGCTATGGCAGAAGGATCACGAGTTTGAGGTCAGCTTGGGCTACATAGCAATGTCCTATCTCAACAATAATAAAAAAATGCAAAACAATAGCAAAATCAATTTTTCAGCATTTAATCTTAATAATTTTTGCAGTACTGGAGAGCAAAACCCAGGGACTTGTGCATACTTTGCAAGCACTGTGCTCCTGAGATGCACTGCCAGCCCATTTTTTATTTTTTATCTTGAGACAGGGTTTTGCTAAATTATGCAGGTTGCCTGTGGCCTTGAACTTGAGATCCTTCTGCCTCCACCTCCCCAGTCACTGGGATTACAGGCACACCTGGGAACAAAACCAAACTTTAAGGGACTTGAACATCAGTAATGATATGTTGGCAATCATGCATTTTGGAGAAAGATGTGAGATCAGATTCTGGTAGGCCACTTCCGGCTTTTTTGCTTTCTTTTCCTTTTTTTTAAAGACAGATCCTCACTGTGTAGCCCATGCTGGTCTTGAACTTGGGATCTTCCTGCTTCTTCCTCTGGAGTGCTGGGATTATACGTGTGCACCCTTATGCCTGGTTCATTTACTGCTTATCACTGGTTTCCATTTTTTTCCATTTGTAAAATAGGAATTGGAATAATTACTTCATTTTGTATTATATATATTTCAGCACAATTAAAAATTGAAAGGAGCCCAGTGTGGTGGCTCCCACCTGTGATCCCAGCAACTCTGGAGGCAGAAGCAGGAGGATCTGCATAAGTTATTGAGACCTGTCCTAAGATAAAACAAAAATGGGCTAGAGGTGCAGCTCAATGCTGGAGTACTTGCAAAATATGTGCAAGGACCTGGGTTCAACCCCTAAGTACTGTAAAAATAAATATAAGTAAATAAAAATAAAAAAATTGAAAAGAAGCCAGGCATGGTGACAGATGCCTGTAATTCTAGCACTCCTGAGGTTGAGGCTGCAGGATCAAGAGATCAAGGCCAGGCTGGGCTATATACTGAGACCTTGTCTCAAAACAGACAAGCATAATAATAAAAAAAAAACCCTAAACAAAAAACAACATGGAAAATAATGACATCAGTACTTCAAATCAGTGAAAAATTGGATCCCGGTTTTGATATGGGTTCAAATATGTTATAATTTATTATTTTTCTTTTTTCTTTGTTTCTTTTTCTTTCTTTCTTTTTTTTTTGCAGTACATCGGGATTGAACCCAGGGCCTTGCCTATACATTGCAAGTGCTCTACTACTGTGCTTCTTGACCCCCAGCCCTTTTTTTTTTTTTTTTTTTTTTTTTGTTCTGGGGGTTTAACCCATGGCTTCACTCTTGCATTCTCTGTTATTTTTTTTCTTCTTTTCTTCTCCCCCTTTTCTCTTCTTTTTTTTTTTTTTTTTTTTAACTTTTTGAGACAGGGTCTTGCTAAGTTATGTAGACTGCCACTGGTCTTGAATTTGTGATCCTCCTGCCTCCCCCTCCTGAGCTGCTGGGATTATGCAAGTGCGCCACCGTGCCCCGCTCACCCCCAGCCCATTTTTAAAAAAACTTTTTATCTTGAGACAGGGTCTTGCTAAATTACATAGGATGCCTCTGACTTCGAATTTGTGATCCTCCTGTCTCTGCCTCCCAAATTTCTGGGATTATAGGCATAAGCCACTGTGCCTGGCAATATGTTAAAATTAGGAGAGTTCAGGTTTGCTTTGGGTTCAGGTTTAATATTTTAATGCTATCTGTAGATAGACAAAAATGTTTACAACTTTGTTTTCAATTTTTAAGTTGGTAATGATATGAAAAAAAATTAAAAGCTGAAACCAAACTCAAGTTTTCTCTGGATGTGTGGTCAGGTTCATAAAACATTTTAAAAATGTTTGAATTGGAACATGTTCCACGTTTGGGTTAGGGTTCAGTTTAAATTCATGCTATCTACTCATGGGATTTAAACCTGAACCAGAACCTAACTTGAGCCCTCTAGATTTTAACATATTGAGCCCACATGTGAACCTGAACCCAATTTTTTTGTGGGTTTGAAGCCCTGAAAGACATAACATCAATGCGAGGATTAAATGACATAAAGACAAGGATAGAGGCTTGAGATATAGCTCAATGGTAGATTGCTTGCTGATCATGTGTAAGGCCCTGAGTTCAAGCTCCAGCACTGGAAAGGAAAAAAAGGTTCATAGTAGTTGCTTAATAAGTATCACTGATTTGTAGGTTTCTTGAGGTGGATTGCTACTATTTATTTACATTTATCATTTTTTGTGTGTGTATGTGGTCTTGAGGATGAAACCTGGGGCTTTGCATATACTAGGCAATTGCTGTACAGCAGAGCTATACCCCAGTCCCAAAATTTATCATTTTTTATTGGTTATTTGTTCATTTTACTCTTTAAGATAACCGTATATCCAGGTATGATGAAGTTTGAAGTAACTCAGTGGTGCTAATGGCCCATAAAAAACCTTAACAAATAATCAGAACTCATGAAGTGCACAAATAACACTTTGTTCAGAAGGCAATAAGAAACAAGTACAAATAAAAGAAACCCAGCAGTGTTGCTTTCCAGGGTTCGCCTCAGGCCCGGCAGAGGTCAGAGCCTTGCCCTGACACCGAGTGGGTATCTGGGACCCACTGGACTGGGTTGGTGTGGTGGCCGGAGGCACCAAAGAAGGACCTCGGGAGACCTTCTGCGGGAAACAGGAGAGGGAAAGTTTACTGGGTTACTCCCCAAGTGAGGGGCAACCAGCAGGCAGCCCCTGTCAAGTGCTAGCTCAAAGCCTGCAGCATTCTATGCATAGAATGCTGCAGGCTCACTGATGGTACAGCTCAGCCTTAAAGGAATGGCTACAAGCAGTTGGTGTTCCGCTGGGATGGAGGTCAGGTGGTCTTGACTCTCTCAGCTCGCCTCCTCTGCCTCCCTCCTTCTCAAGGATGGGAGGAATTGGGAGGTTCTTCGTGACTTGCCTGTAGCCTTTGGGGCTTCAGGGCGCCTGATCTTAACTCGTGGCTTGCTAGGAGATCTTCCACAGGATTGGGGAGTGCTGGATCGAGGTGATGGGGTCTGGACAGCAGTTGAAGGACGGTGATAGGTGAAGTGGTGCCCAGGAGCCCACTTACATAGGCTTCTGGAAGGGGGTGTGTACCAGGGATAGCCAATCAGGGCACATTCCTGACAGGTATGGCAGGTAAACTGTCATACCTGCCAGGTAGGGGCAGTTATTTAAATGGGGTGATTTTGGGGTGCAATTGGGATTGGCAGGTAAAGTGGGTAAGGGTCCAATTGGGTAGGGTACCTTAGGAGCCAATCAGGGGACTAGGGGTAGCCAATCAAAGTTGAGGTGGTTGAGGCTGGGTCAGGTTGGTCAGGGGCCATTTTTGCTCACTCCATGGGAGAGGTAGGAGTGAGAGAGTGGAATGTGACCCTGGGGTCATCTAAAGGTCAGTCCCTCAGGCTAGTTTGAGGGACACTAGTTATGGGGTACATTTTAAAATCCCCAACAGTTACTATCCAATTTGAAATTTTAAAAAATTGGTGTATAATCCCCAGACTTGGGAGATGAAGGAAGGAGGATTGCAAGTTCAAGGCCAGAGACCCTGTCTCAAGATAAAAAAAAAAAAAATGTGGGCAAGAATGCAGTTTAGTATTGTTGTTGTTGTTGTAGGTGCCCTCGAGTCCGTATCCCACTCATAGCGACCCTCATAGGGTTTTCAATGGCTGAGTGCTTCAGGATTGCCTTGGGAGTGGATTGCCAGGCCCTTCTCCCATTTTTGTGGTGCTGGGAATTGAACTCGGGACCTCAGAGACTGCAGCACAGCGCTCTACCCACTGAACTAAACCCCAGCCCCCAGTTTAGTATTAGAGCACTTATAAAGTATACATGAGGCCCTGGGTTCAGCCCCACAATACCACAAAAGACAAGACAAAACAAAACATAGCTTTTGAGTTGAAGAAGAAATAAAAACTATAACTATGAAATATTCCAAAACAAGTAACAATGAAGACACTATATTTCAAGTGCTTGTAGGATGAGGTTATAGTGATACTCATAAGAAAATTTAAAACCTTCAAAGCAGTCCTTAAAAATGAATTAAAAATAATCATTAGGGTTGGGAATGTAGCTCAGTGTTAGAGCACTTAGTGTGTTTAAGGCCCTGGATTCAATCCAAACCCCTAGAATGAATATAATTATATATATATGGGCTAGGGATATAGCTTCGTGGTAGAGTTTTTGTTCAGCATGCATGAGGGCCTGGATTCTATCCCCAGCACTACAAAAAACAAGACAACCAAAGAAAAAAAACCAAACAGCCCCCCAAAACCCCCGAAAAACCCAAAACCAAAACAGAAAACTCCAGAACCTCATTCTTGAAAAGATTGCTCAGTATTGTAAATGTTTGTTTCCAACATTGTCAGTTTGCGTTATCTCCAAATTAATCTATAAATTTAATGAAATCTCATTCAAAATTCTAACAGGACTTTATAGGAACTTGGCAAAGTGATTTTATAGTTTGCTGGAAGGGAACAAAAGCTAAGAAAAACAGATTTATTCATTGTTTTGTAGTCAGTGCTTTAAGTTTACACATACTGTGTTTCTTTGAAAATTTGTGATCATCTACCATAGGTTTTGCCTGCAGCCATAGCACTGTGGCATCCGATCCCGTCAGATCTCGGAAGCTAAGCAGGGTCGGGCCTGGTTAGTACCTGGATGCGAGACCGCCTGGGAACACCAGAAGCTGTAGGCTTGGGAGAAGGACCTGGCAACCCCCTCCCAAAAATCAATCTGCCATTGAAAACTGGATGAACAGCAGAGAAGCACTGACAATAGTGTTTCCCCTGTTGTACAGAGGGTCGCTATGAGTCGGATACCGACTCGATGGCACCTAACAACAACAACCACCAGAGGTTTTGCAGTATAATGCTTTGTCATTCACTTATATTTTTTTAATTGACAAAAGGAAATCTGTATTTATCTTGTTCAACATGTTTGAGTATATATACATTGTGGAATAACTAAGTTAATTAACAGGTACTACCACACATTTTCATTTTTTGTGGTTGGGAACACTTACTCAGCATTTTTCAAGTGTACAGTATTGTAACCTAAGATTAGAAACACATCATGAGGCGCAAAAAGCCAATTAAAGGGGGTCTTTTATTGAGCCGGCAACCATGCAGGACTAGTGCCTCTCAAAAACCCATAGCCCTGAGAAACAGTTTGTGGGGCTTGATAAGGGCAAATTTTGGCAAGTTTACAATCTCCAAGCTGTATTCAGTCTCTAAGTTCCTGTTATGATTTGTATAAGCGGTTGGCATAAAAACAATAAACAAGAAAAACCAAGTCTTTTTTTTTTGTGGTACTGGGGGGTTGAACCCAGGGCCTGGTTCTTGCATGCTCTGCAAGTGCTGGACCACTGAGCTGCACCTCCAGCCCATTTTTTTACTTTTTGAGACAGGGTCTCACTAAGTTCCGCAGACTGCCTCTGGTCTCAAACTTGTGATCCTCCTGCCTCCGCCTCCTGAGCCGCTGGGATTACAGGCGTGCGCCACTGCGCCTGGCTTAAAAAACCAAGTTTTATAACAGACAGTCACAGCTTGTGCAAGTAGGTTGGTACAGAGGCATAACAGGCAATCAATCAACAGGTAAGAATTAACAGTTAATCAGGCAGTCAGGTAGTTAAAATCAGACATTTAAAAAATTCTTCCAGTATACAGTTTCTTACAGGGAGGGGATACCTAAGATGGCAATGGTCCTGTCAACTTAATGGCCTCTTTACAGTATATTGTTAGTAACAACAATCACCATGTTGTACAGTAGATCTCTTGAACTGCTGTTGAGTGGTATATTTTTCTCAAACAACAAAAATGTAGACTAGCACCGTAAACCTCCATATAACTCCATCTCTGGGTTACAATTGCCAACACTTACACTTTGTTCCTGCTTCCTCCACTCCACACCCAACCTCAAGTCTCAGTTACCTCACACATGCCTCTGTTAAATAGATTTTTCTGTCTTAAACCCAATATTTATTTACACTAATAGGCTTTATTTCCCTTATCTCATATGTTGATTACTCCTGTCAGCATATTGGTCCACTTTCCGTCTTGTTTCTAATTTTGGGGTTTAAAAACTGTTTTTTTTTTTTTTTTTGCGGTACTGGCGGTTGAAGCCAGGGCTTCGTGTTTGCATGCTCTGCAAGTGCTGGACCACTGAGCGGCACCCCCAGCCCATTTTTTTTTACTTTGTTTGAGACAGGGTCTCACTAAGTTATGCAGACTACCTCCGGTCTCAAACTTTTGATCCTCCTGCCTCCGCCTCCCAAGCCTCTGGGATTACAGGCATGCGCCACTGCGCCCAGCTGGGTTTAAAAACTTTTTTATGTTTATGATACTGTTGATTCAACCCAAGGCTTCACTCATGCTGGGCAAGTGCTCTCCCACTGAACTACACCTCCAGTCAGTCCTAGGATTTCCTTTTGAAATTACACGGCCAGGTACATAAAGTTTGTTATTCCAGATGAATGATGATGATGATGATTCTTGTTTTATTTTGTTTTTGAGACAGGGTCTTGTTATGTAGCTCACATTGGCCTGTAATTTGTAATCCTCCTGCCTCTGCCTCCTGAGTGTTGGGATTACAGTTTTGTGCCACCATGCCTGGCTTGGGTTATTTATTTCTTTGGCAGTACTAGTGGTTTGAACCCAGGGACTTGCTCATGCCAGGCATGCATTCCACCACTGAGTCAGACCTATAGCCCCCTTTTTATTTTGAGGCAGGGTCTTGCTAAATTGTGTAGCCTGCTCCTGGCCTCTATTGCTCTTGCGTGCTGCTCCTTACTCACTGTTCTGAGTTGCTGGGATTATAGGTGTGCATCACAGCACCTGGCTGGATGGATTCCTAAAAAAAAAAAAAAAAAAAAAAAAAAAATTAGTAGCTGGACTTGATGGCACATGCTTGTAATCCCAGGATTTGAGAGGCTGAGGCAGGAGGATTATGAATTCCAGGCTACCAAGGATACATAGGGAGACCCTGCCTCAAGAAAATGAAAAAATATTCTGTAATGTTTTTCTCATTGATTTTTTTCTGATATTATTTCTATTCCCATATTTGTTCTTAACATTTGTCTAGTTCATAGGTGTTTTATTCTATAATTTCAGTCTTTTTTTTAACAGTTATATCTCTAAATCACATATAGCTGATTTTTTTTTTCTTTTTTTTTTGTATTTTTGTGTCTTTGGTTATTTTTTCTGAGACAGGGAATCCCTGTATTACAGCCTGGCCTGGAACTTGTTATGTAGCCAGGCTGACCTCAAATTTAACAGTCGATCTTCCTGTCTCAGTCTTCAAAAATGCTGGTAATACAGATGTGTGCAACGCCTGACATTTTGGTCTTTTTATGACTTTTCTGAAAGTCTTTGAATTTCATTAAGAAATTTAATTCTTTTCTATTCAGTCATTTTAATTTCTGTAATGCGTTCATATCACTCTTTAACTTATATTGGTTTTATCAAAATTTTCTTTCTGTTTTTTTAATTTATTTATTTGTTTATTTTTGTGATACTCAAACATTTTTTAATAGGGCTAGGGTTTAGCTTAGTTGGTAGAGTGCTGTTCTGCACTCTCTGAGGACCCAGGTTCGATCCCCACCAGTGCAAAAACAGGAGAAGGATGTGGCAATCTACTCCTAAAGCAATCTCGAAAAACGATCAGTCATTGAGGACCCTATGAGAGTTGCTATAAGTCAGACTCTATGGAACCTAACTGCGATGATGGGACATTTTGGAATACTGAGCAGTACCCTTAGCCTCTTTTTTATTTTTTGTTTCGGGACAGGGTCTCACTATGTCCCACAGGTTACCTATGGCCCTGGACTCATGACCTCCTTGCTTTAGCCTCCTAAATCTCTGGGATTACAGGTGTGCGCCCATGGTGTCTGGCTAACAATTTTGTTAGAATTTTGTATCTGCAGGAAATTATTCGTTCTGATTATAGTGTTGTAGTTGTCTTTTTATTTTCATTTGTTTTGTTACATTTTTTTGTTTTTGGAAAGATGATATTTAAATGAGTTGACATTTAAAAGGAACAAAAGTAAATTCAGTGGACACACTCCCAGTTATCAGGAGGCCCAGCTCTCTCCCACAGGTTGTTAGCATTATTTTTAGCTTCTGGTATCTTTCCAGAGGATATCTGAGTGTAAAAAGAAATACATAAGTGTGTGCACATATGCATATATTCTCCTTAATGTTTTCTTTTCCTCCCCCAAATGATAACACATTATAATGGTTTTCATGTATATTTTTGCTCCTGAATATCCCTTACATTTTTGTTGTTGTTGTTGTTTTTTTTCCAGACAGGGTCTCACTGTGTAGCCTGCCTGGCTGGAATTCAGTATGTAGACCAGACTAGGCTCCAAACTTGTGTCAGTCTTCCTGCTTCAGCCTCCTGAGTGTTGGGATCACAGACATGTGCCCCTAGGTTTTTTTTTTTTTTTTTTTTTTTGAGACAAGGTCTCACTGTATTGCCTAATCTTCCTGCCTGTGCTTCCTAAGTAGCAGGGATTATAAACATGTATCACCATGCCTAACAGCATTTTCCTTAATTTAGAAAGGAAAATGGGCCCTTAATACATTTTGAAGTTGACAACCTACAAGTTTTTTTTTTGTGTGTGTGGTGCTAAGAATTGAACCCAGGACCTTGTGCATGCTAGGCAAGTGCTCTACCATTGAGCTATATGTTTTCCCTTGATCAAAATTTAAGTAGTTCCAAAGACAAGTTATCTGTTGTATTGTAAATAGTGGCATTTAAAAATGTTATATTACACTTTTATGTGTTGGAAAAAGAAATAGTATAACAATTTGCTTATTGTCACAGGTATAAAAAATACATGAACAAGCTTTTTTTATAACTGTTTTCAAATTTTGCATGATCCATTTTTTTTCTTAAGCTGTTTCTATTTTGCTTTCTTCACAGAATTACCCATTTATTTTTATTTTTATTTTTTGTGAGACCATATCATAATACATAGCCTGGGCTGGCCTTGAATTTGTGATCCTTCTGCTTCAGGTTCTTGAGTGCTGGCATCACAGATGTGTGCCACTAAGCTCAGTTTCTTAACAGACTTTTGGCTTAATGTATTTTATGCTTGAAAATTTTATTTTTGTTACTGTTTCTTTAAGTTTTTTTTGGCTTGAAGTGTACAAAAGAATGAGTTTCATTATGACATTTTCATACATGTATCTCATGATCGTATTCACTCCTCCCATCATTCTCTCTTTTTTCCCTTCCTCTCTCTGTTCTCATTTTCCCAAATAGCCCCCCTTCTACATGTATGTCTGTTTTTAAGTGCTTTCAGGCCTTGCACATTAGTAAACTATCATGAGGGAGGAGGTTGTAGAAATCCAGCAGTCCCCTGGACCTGGGCTCAAGAGTTTTCAGTTCCACCTGTCAGCAAACCATATATGGCAAAAAGGCAGCTCCAGAGGATGAGCAACCCTCTGTGCTAGGCTCAGAGCTCTTCACAGTGATGGGTAGGCAGTGAGACTCACTCCTTGCCATAGAGGATGGGGCCATTGACTACTACACCATCTATACCTGGAATCCTTGCTGACTACCTTCTTCCTCTCCATGACTGCCTCTTGTGGTCATCTTCTATCCAGACACTGTAGCAGGATGTCTTCAGGTTTCTTTTTTTTTTTTTTTTTTTAGAAATTTTTAAT
>VMDO01000260.1:341711-351927 GCA_007922755.1 Pedetes capensis | reverse complement strand
GAAACATCTCTATTGGTATCCCATCAATTCCTGGAGCTTTGTGTTTTGCCAGTTCTTTCAAGGCAGCTTCCACTTCGTCCTTCAACACCATTGGTTCCTCTTCATATGCAACCTCTTGGAATGGTTGGTCATCTACCAATTCTTTCTTGTATAATGACTCTGTGTATTCTTCCCATCTTCTTTTGATGTTTCCTGCATCCTTTAATATTTTCCCTGTAGAATCTTTCACTACTGCCACTCGAGGCTTGAATTTTTTCTTCACTTCCTTAAGCTTGAGAAACACAGAGCGTGTTCTTTCCTTTTGGTTTTCTGCCTCCTTGCTTCCTTCCTTGCCTCAAATTAGCTTAAATAAATGTGGTTATTCAGGACTCGTGAGTTCTTTTTTTTTGGGGGGGGGTACTGGGGGTTGAACCCAGGGCCTCGCGCCTGCATGCTCTGCAAGTGCTGGACCACTGAGCTGCGCCCGGGCCCATTTTTTTTCTTTTTGAGACAGGGTTTCGCTAAGTTATGCAGACTGTGTCTGGTCTCGAACTTGCGATCCTCCTGCCTCAGCCTCCCGAGCCGCTAGGATTACAGGCGTGCACCACCGCGCCTGGCTCGTGAGTTCTTTTTGAAGGATATGATACCTACCAGTAGTTGAGGTAGAGGAGGCTCTAGTTCTTCCTGACAACATTGCTGAACAAAAACAACGAAGGAGAATCGCAGATCTGATCTCGCTCTGCAAACAAGCAGACCACAACAATCATACATTCAATCTTGTCATCTCAGGAGAGTCCCTTTTCTCTGTCATTTTATTCACTCCAAGAGAACTTTGCATGAAAGTTTTATTCTGAAGATTGGACCCTGTTGTGATGAGGTGAAAGCAATCAGGAAAAAGAGTCCTCTGGTATGTAAGTTGAGACAACCCAGAACTGAAGTGAGTTCTGAGTTTAGGTGCTGCTCTGCATCTGGGCGTATAGATGATGATTCCTCAGTTGTGCCAGAGGGAGGAAGCCTGTGCACAAATTCCTGCCAACTTCACACCACTTTGCATGAAAACTTATTTTTAACACTCATGCTAATTAATAAAACTCTAGTGCTGGTTCAGATAGGGAGAGATGACACCCTTGGGGAAGGAAATTCTCTGGTGTGTTGATGCCTGATTAGAAGGCTTCAGATGCCTATTGCCTATGGGTTTTTGAACGGGGCTCTTTGAATATTAATGTTAATAGGGTGGTGGAGTAATGTTCCTTGCATACGCGTCACATGTTGTTTCTACTGATGTATTTTAAAACAAGCTTTAAGACTGTGAGTATAACTCAGTGGTAGAGCACTTATCCAGCATGTGTAAGGCTCTGGGTTCAATCCCTAGCACCATAAGCAAACAAAAAACCAAATGAAACAAGCTTTTGACTGGATAAAAATAAGAGATGTGTGATAAATTACTATCATGCAATGATATACTCCAAATATACTACCAGGCAAGCTAAGAGATCACTTACCTGAAAATCTCACAACCAAATCAATGTGCACAGATCATATAGTTAATGGAAACAAACAAAAACACACAATGTCAAGCAAGGGGAAAAAGTGGGATAGGTTACATACTTAATCTAGGGTACTGATGGGGGAAAAAAGCCCATACTATCTGAATTCTAGAGATGTGTACATGTTCCCCGCACCTTCCCACTACATTAGTCTTCCCAGTGATGGTATGTTTATGAGGACCAAAAGCATGGTTTCAGCAAGTTACCCAACAGACAAAAGGAACCTGGGACTGTAACAAACACTTGCTTTCTTAGAGACAAACTTGCTAGTACTCCTGGCCAACACCTTCAGGCTGCCAAAAGTCCTCATCATCAGCACTGGTCTTTCTTGAGCAAATATTATGTGGCTAGAACAGACGTCACCAAAATGAGCCAATTTAAGACAACATGGATTGGATAGTGAATGCCTCCTATACTTGGAGGCATCCATTGCATTAATGTAATCTCCTATACAACTCTTTTTAACATCTTGTCTCTAGCTTGTATAGCAGGAATATATGATGCCTGTTGATCTTCTCCTCCCTTCCTATCTATAGTTAGCATATGTGTTGCTCTACTTAATTTATCTATGTCTAATATGTCTCATAAGCTCTTTGCTTCTATGTTTAGTTTCATCTCTTCTCCTTATTTGCTTCTCTGATTTTCCATGGCAGAGTTGAATAATCTTAAATAATACAGCAAACATATATTACAAGAGATTATCATAGAATTAAGAGATTTTGAAAAAAATGTTTGTTTTTGAAATGATGATGGAAACTATTATACAAAATTCATTTAGCTTATCTATCTTTGGAAATAGCCAAGCGAAAAC
Source organism: Pedetes capensis (assembly GCA_007922755.1). Taxonomy (NCBI): domain Eukaryota; kingdom Metazoa; phylum Chordata; class Mammalia; order Rodentia; family Pedetidae; genus Pedetes; species Pedetes capensis. Next base: position 349,590 of record VMDO01000260.1, on the reverse strand, counting down.
CCTTTTTGTTGGTGGTTTGTTTATCTAGGGATTTTACCTCTAAAAGAGAGGACTTTGAGGAAAGCAGACATTGGAGAATTAAATTCTAAGTGGGTATGTGTAAATGAAAATTGGAGATAGCCTAATTAAATTAATTTCTATTCATGACATCTGTGGGACAGGAATCCTGAAGATCAGACCAGATGCAAGAGACCAAGCAGTCGAGGCTACAGGAAACCAAATGACTTTTTCCAGAATTCCAGCTCCTACTTGGTTGTTTTCTTGAACACCTCAGTACCAGACCCGTGGTTCATTTACAAGGCCCATATCGGCCATAGAAGACATTCCACAAGGGGGAGCCGATTTGCCTAAATGAATGAGCTCTTTCACTTCATAAATCACTGCTGGCAATTCACCTGTTCATTTTTGGAACTTAGCTTTTTCAGTCACCTCTGACAATCCTGTATTGAATATAAAAACATATCCCCTTGGAGTGAAAGAGAATAAGAGTGGAAAGCAGTTACAAATAAGTTTTGCTAATGCAAAATCTCAGGAATGAGTCCTTATTATAAGATCCAACTGGGATGTTTATTAAAATGCACATTTCTAAGCCTTACCCCAGACCTAATGTATTTAATTAAACTTGCAGGTCTGGGAATCTGCATTTCTTATAAGCTGCAAAATGGATTTTTGTGCACACTGGCATTTAATCAACAGAGCTAAATAATTATTTTAATAACATTCACAAGGATAGAGTAGTTTTACCTAGAGTTATGTAGAACTCAAAGCCTTTACCTGTAAATCTGACCCTTTACAATTAGAACCACAAATGGGTGTAACTAAGGTGGACCCTCCCTTTCTCCCTCCCTTCCTTCCTTCTTTTTGACATGGTTCTCACTATGTAGCCCAGGCTGGCCTCAAACTTAAGATCCTCCTGCATCAGCCTCCTGAGCGCTGGGATTACAGGCATGTGAGACTGAGCTCATTGTTATTAATAAAAGTAAGATAGCTATCATCACCCTACTGTGCTATAGAGCATTAGAAATTAATTCTCTCATCTGACTATAATTTTGTACCCATTAGCCAACTTTTCTGTATTCCCTCTCCCCTTCCCATCTTCTGGTGATGACTATTTCTACATCTGTGAGACCCACATACTTTTTTTAAACTTTAAATTTAATGCTCTTAAGTGGCTTTATTTTCAACTCCAGAACTGAGTAACATTTCTTCCACTAAACAGAATAAGTATTCCCCCATTTATAACTTTTTTTCATCTAAGTGTTAGACTTCATGTATTCTTTAAATTATAACAACACAAAAGCATGTGCAAATGATTAAAATTAAGTAGATCTAAGGCTGAGGATGTAGTGCAGTGGTTGAACATATGCTTAATGGGCATCCTCTCTCAACATATAAGTAAATAAAACAAACGAGTTCTTGTACAGGGCATGTGATGAGACCTATGGATTCTTAGCTATGTTTCTCTGGTCCAAATCGGGACTGTGACTAAGTTCTCTGTGCATTCAGCCAGGAGAGACTCTTCTGCCAGTTTTCTGTAAGGCTGGACCAAAACTTGGCTCAAAGCCTTCTCCCCCTCCTCCCTTGTTAACTTATTTCATAGTAATGTCAATCCCAGGCATCAATCTTATGCTAGAGTTTCTCCTTTGACTGCCTTGTGAGACCAAAATTCTAGCTTTCACATATGAGAACATGCAACAGTTGTCTTTCTGTACATAGCTTATTTCACTTGACATATTGCCTTCCAGGCTCATCCATGTTGTCACAAATGAGATTTCATTAGTTTTTTTTTTTTTTGTATCTGAATAGTATCCATTATATATACACATATATTATATATATAGTATCAAAAATATATAGTATGTATGTATGTATGTATGTATGTATGTATGTATGTATCTATCTATCTATCTATCTATCTCACATTTCTTTACCCATTCATCAATTGATGGCCATTTAGGTTGACTCCATAGCTTAAACCCTAACGGACTTTCTTTTTTCTTTTTGAGACAGGTCTCATTGTGTAGCCCAGGTTGGCTTTGAACTCCTACTGATCCTCCTGCCTCTGCCTCCTGAGTGCTGTGATTACAGGCATGTGCTACCACAACATAGCTAGGCTAGTCTAATGTGGGTTTTTTGTTTTTTGTTTTTGCAGGGCTTGGAGTTGAACCCAGGGCCTCACACTTGCATGCTTTGCAAGTACGGGACCACTGAGCTGCACCCTCAGCCCATTTTTTTACTTTTTTTTTATGTTTAAGTTTTTTTTTATTGGAATTTTTTAATGTACACCGTAATGTGAACCATTCTGCCATGCTTTTCATTGTGACATTTCCATATGTGCATTTTGTTGCACATTACACATAGAGGTCCCCTGTACCCTCTGTGCGCTTCCATTTTTTTACTTTCTGAGACAGCGTTTTGCTAAATTACGCAGACTGCCTCTGGTTTCGAATTTGTAATCCCCCTGTCTCTGCCTCCCAAACCACTGGGATTACAGGCGTGCGTCACCATGCCCAGCTGTCTAATGTTTTTTAAAAGGCCTAAAATAATATTTCCAAACTGAGATTAGATGTACTCAAATGACAGTTTCAACCCTAAATGCCTCCCTTTTTCTTCAGCTCCCAATAGCTCCACTCACATTTGACTCTTTAGCAAGTTGTCAACCTCTTTGGGCTTTGGCATCCTCAACTGGGAAGTGGCAATACCAGAGCACACCTAGTCTTGTTTTCAGGAAGCTTAATAGTAGCCACTGAAATTATGATCCCTGATAAGCCACTCTTGCGTTTCCTTTTTATGGTGTAGCCACTAAGGGCATAGCTCATCACCATCAATGTCCAGGAAATCAGCTGGAAGCACACAAGCAACTGAAGCAAGATGAATTCACAGGGCAGGGTTTTCCAAACTTCTCTGCTCAGAAGCATCCCCAAGAGCACTTTTTCACAAAAATACAAATCCTAGATTTAGGATATATATGCAAATTCTCACCTGATTTGGCAGAATGGGGAAGAGGGTTTAGGCATCAGCATTTTTAATGAGATTCCTCATGTTGAGTCCTAAGACTTGTTTGCTGAATGTATTATCTGAGGACCTTGCCATCCCTTATTAATCGCAAGACAGATTTCCTTTGTAAAAACATCTAGGTAGTGTCTTCTCAGAAAAACTGGTTTGAATGGGATTGGGCAAAACTTTTCGACTTGATTGTGACTCCTACTTGTTTGACCTTGTGTTTCATTTGCTCATTTATGAAATGAGGATAAGATGGCCCCATGCAAGGGTGTGAGGACATTGAGACAACAGACATTTAATATGGAAGTGCATATGAACATCATTAGTGCATTTTGAGAATTCCTGCGAGGTTTCTCAGAGAATATGCCCAGAGAGAGCTCTTTTGTGTCTCTTCTGTGTTTGATTTGGCCAGCCAGCCTTGTCTGCGAATGCAGGCCTAGCATTCCAGCAGGAAGCCACGTGATGGGATTTGAAGGTGGGCTAAGAATTCCTTCCACTGTGCTCACTGTCCTCCTCACCATGTCAGCTCCCTGCAGGAGATTAATCAAGGCCTGTTGGTAAACTAAACACAGTAGAGTTTGTCTTGAACCTTTCTTATGTTCTTTAACGTCAGATGACCTTGGAGAAACAATTTAGGGAGCCAGATGTTGCTCCCACAGAACATTGTTCCAGTGTCATTTGGCAGGTGGCAACTCTGGGCACTATTCCCATCGACTCTCATTTCACCCACATGGTCTCGGTGACTCCATATTGCCTACTTGGCATTCCGAAGAACACGGTGACCTTTTCCAATCTGATGGGCATGGTTGGGCAAGTCTAGACTCCAGGGACATTTCTGTGATCTTGCATGTCTGGGGCAGATGTTTCTACGCCTCCATGTCCTTACCTGTGAAAGAGAGAAAGTAATACCTCTTAGGCAGGATAGAAAGACAGCAAAATTAAGGGGACATGGGAGGGGAAAGAGCTTCACTCCTGGGTCTGGTTTAAGTCTCACAGGCTGAGAGTCAAGAGTTTAGACACAGCTATGAAGAAAACTGCTGTAAAGGCTGCCTATATGACAGCATTATTTTGAGAGAGATTTCAAGTGAAAATGTTAAAATAATCTCTCATGCATAGGATCAAAATATATGTGTTCTTTGAGTTTAACTTAGTTTCTCCCCTGTAATCCTGTGTCTCTCTGAGAATCTCACAAACAAGATTATGGGCCCTGTTAGCAGTCAACACAATGGAAAAAATTTATAATCTCATTTTACTAAAGAGAAGTTCCTTAGATAGAAGGTATACCAAAGCATATTTACTTAATCTTTTATATCCTCTAAACAACGGAACTTCTTTCAACCTATTTTGACCAATGTTTCTACCTTATAGGCATGTCCCTCACATCCCTAAACCTAAGCAATGTACCTTGTAAAGGCACCTTACAATTTCATTTACAAAAGGGGAAAATCTTTAGATAGAAAGAACAGGTAAAATAGCTCATCATTTTACTTAAACTTTGAACTGGGATATAAATTACATCCTTTGAGTAATGTAACTACGCAGATTTACAAAATCATATATATAGCTGTTGTTAAGCTAATCAACATCCACATCCATGTCTTGAATGTGTACAATTATTCTTTACTTAATCATCTTTTTTCTCTATGAATGTCCACACTTAAATCTAAAGTGTGTACTGTCTCTTATCCCTAATTAATACACTCACTAACTTTCTTTCACTTTTCTGACAGGAAGCCAAGGACCAGGCCCCATCTAAATAGAGGTCCCTTGTTGGAGGGACTCCTCAGGATACAGGCAGAAATGCTAGGCTGTGTCCCCTCACTGCTGCTGACACCTTCTTCACAAGTTTCTGAAGATTACCTGAGATAAAGTACAAAAAGTGTCACCTGCAGCACAATAGAGGGGTACAAGTCAGCGAGGCTGCCTAGCCTGAGTAGTTCCCCTAGGTGGATCCTCTACTCAGGTTAAGCCAGGTCCTTGGCTTCATTGAAGAAAATTTCAGGAAGAAAATTTCAGGGCAAGTCAAAGAAAGTGAAAACAAAATTATAAAACACACTTTAGAATACACGTGGGCATTCAGAGAGAGTGACAGGCATCCGAGACATAGGCGTGGACTTAACAAGAAGGTGAACAAGCAGCCAAAAAGAGAGAGCACCGCATGCGTTCTCTCCAGTTTTATTTTATTTTTTTTATTGGAAATTTTTAATATACAACTTAATGTGTTTCATTCTGACATGCATTTCATTGTGACACTTCCATATATGCATTTCATCATACACTACACAGATAAGTTCCCCCTTACCCTCTTGTGCACCTCCCCTCAGTCCCATCTCCTCACCAGAGACTTCTCTTCCACTTGCATGTCTTTTTGTGGGAATATTTTTCTGTATTTCCTTGGATCCCAATTATACTTAAGGTCAAAACTTTTTCTGTAAAAAAGTATGGAACGCTTTATGAATCTGCGTGTCATCCTTGCACAGGGGCCATGCTAATCTTCTCTGTATCATTCCAATTTTAGCGTTTGTGCTGCCAAAGCGAGCACTCCAGTTTTATTTTTAACCTACCGTATGCCCGGTGGGATATTGATCCTGGGTGCCCAGCTGGCACCAGGTGTGACGTGAGCATAGAAAAACCCGTGTCATAGGCTGGGGAGGTGCCAATAAGATCAAAAGAAGAAGCTCCATTGTTTAGGTTTTTCTATTGGAGGAAGTTCCCTTTAGTAAAATGAGATTATACATTGTATAGGTTTAAGAAAAGAGTCACAAGAGAGTTGGGCATGTCTCAAAGAAGCACAGTATTACAGAAGGGAAAGTAAAACTTAGGGGTTACGTACATTTTGACCCCAAGCATGGCTTATTGCTATTTTAAGCTGGGATTTAGCTCAGTTTGTAGAGAGACATTTTGTGCTCTTTGAGGCCCTGGGTTCAATCCCTAGCACCACGAAAATGGGAGAAAGATGTGGCAGCTCACTCCCAAAGCAATCCAGAAATAATCAGCCATTGAAAACTTTATGAGGGTCACTATGAGTCAGACCCGACTTGATGGCATCCAACAACAACAACATTTTCATTATTTAAAATGTCTCTCAAAAGCAATGTCTCTATGCAGATAGTCCTCATAGCAGTCTTGGTAGTTGTGTCAAAGTTCTCAACTCTCAGCTGGCAAAACTTAAAGCAGATTCTGGGGTGAAAGCTCTTTCCTTTTCCATCTTCTCCAAACTTCCCTACCTTTCTTATCCTGCCTCAAAAGCACCTGGAACACTGTCCAACAGCTTGAAACAGTAAAATTTTGGTTGTTATTATTATCAGTGTTATCAATTTGGAGACACACTTTTCCATCTTTCTAACTTCTTGTAAAGTAAGGGTGTATCTTACAGTTGATGGTGTATCACAATTTAACCAGCAGTGTTTTTTCTTAGCTGTACATTAAACAGTGGCACATTTTACAATGATACTGTAAGGTTGGGTGAGAAATGGCAACCAAGTTATCACAACAGAACTTAGATTTGTGTCCTGTGGGACCGTGTATATTCTCTGATGGAACTCTTCCAGTTCTGTGTAGGTAATTTTCTCTTCTTTTCTTTTCTCTCCCCCACTCCTTCCTTCCCTTCCCTTCCTCTCCTCTCCTCTCTTCAAGACAGGGTCTCACTATGTAGCCCAGGCTGCCTGGAGCTCACAATCCTCCTGCCTCAGCCTCCTGAATGCTGTGACCAACAGGCACGAGCCACTGTGCCTAGCATTATTTTTTCAGTTTTTGATATGATGGTTACCAAAGAACATGTCTGTCAAATGTGCAAAATGACCCAAAGTGCTTGCTAATTTTGGGCTGTCCTCACCCTGGAGGACTTACATTTCTCTCCAATATAAGCAGAATGCTCTTTCTGCCTGCAAGGACTCAATTCCAAAGCCCCAGTCCCCTCCTCAAGACTGTAGCTTGACTCAGAATCCATTGTTCTCTCCAGCACAAGACCATCAAATGAATGAAAACAAGCATGGGTAAGGATCTCTGTAGCAGAAGGAGGAAATGGGCAATTGGTTGTGGCACAGACTGGTCATCATGCCCCGCCACTGTTGTGCTCACCTTGAAAATCAAAGGGCCCCTGAGCACCAGTGCATGTCGATCCTATCTAGAACCTGGTGTCCCTGAGTTACTCATGGCAACATTCTTGGTCCTGGAGTTAGAGTCTACCATTATTAAGCACCTACCTACTTCACATACATCTACATCATCTCGTCAACGATCTACCTTGTCTCACTTAACTGCCCCACCAGCCATCTAAAGCAGGTGAGGATACTGTATAATTAGCATTCTCTGTAGCAGTTATAAAGACCTGGGTTCAAATTCTAGCTTCCCCACTTGCTAACTGTGTAACTTTGGATAAACTATGTATCCTCTCTGGGTTTCAGATTCCTATCTTTAAAGCAGAGGCAACAATAATACTTGCCTCTGATAATCCAAGTGAGGATTAAACATTGTTATCCCTGGGACCTGCTAGACCTACTTTCCCAGGCATCTCTCATGCTCCCTGGCACACAGTAGATACTCACTAAAAAGCTTGTGGGGGGGGGGAGCGCGAGAGTGCACAAAGGTAGTTCATCAGGTGATTAATTAAAATGAAATATTATATCTCTTTTAAACTTAATCCTGTCCTAGGTACTGCAGGGGTCCAGGTGAATGATACAAGCAATTTATATTTGCGTAGTATTTTGTAGTTTACAAAGGACATTAATAATTTTTTATTTAAAACTCTTGTCAAGTCTAAGGCAAGAAAGATACTTTTTTTTTTTTTTTTTTTTTTTTGCAGTAGTGGGGGGTTGAACCCAGGGCCTCACGCCTGCATGCTTTGCAAGTGCTAGACCACTGAGCTGCGCCCTCA
>VMDO01000260.1:277115-341611 GCA_007922755.1 Pedetes capensis | reverse complement strand
CATGATTATAGAGAAGAGGTTGAGGGTTTAGCAAAAAAGAGGCACTTGGTGACCTTCCAGAAGGCCCATTCATTAGAGTGGTAGGGACAGAAGCCAGAACTTGGGAACTAAGGAAGGTGTGGGCAAGGAGGAAATATATATCTGTTTCTTGGCAGCCAAGCCAAGGCAAGAAGTGGGACAGGAGCAGGAACAAGTGATGGCTGTTTCAAAATAAGGGTGACCTGCGTGTGACTACCCCTTGGAAATGCCTTGTTTTGGCTGATTCGTGACAATCTAAACTTAGAAAGAGATAAATCATGGCAGCTGAAGGATCACTTTGAAAAATGACTGTGCTTTGCAAAAGAATTCTCAATAGAATCCAAATGCAGTAAACACAGAAAAAATGTACTCAGCTTCCACATCAGATAAATATAAGTTTAAATAAGAATGAGATACAATTTTCGCTGATAAGACTGACCAAGAAGAAGTGGTTTGATAGTACTGAGAGAGGAGGTGAGGAAGTGAGAACATAGGAACCATCATGTGTGGTATTAGGAGTAGAAGGTGGTGTGCTTTTTCAGGGAATACACAGTGAGACTACCAAATTTGACATGCACATACACTTCCACCTAGCAGTTTTACTCCTGGGAAATTATCTTGTAAGTGTACTATATAGCACCCTATGGACATGTGTATATTTGCAGATACAGTTTCAATATGGTTTATGCCTTCAGAAAACACATACAGAAATTTAATTCCCATTGTGAGGTAGTAAAAGGGTAGAAAGTTAATCCTACTACAAGGTTTGGAGGTGGACCTTTTGGGATGTAATTAGGATTAGAAGAGGTTATCAGGGAAAAGCTCCCATGATTAATTTTTTTTCTTAACAATAAGAGAGAAATCAGGACACATACACATGTGTTCCATTTCTCTTGCCATGTGATGCCCTTTACCACCTTGGGACTCTGTCGAGCAAGAAGGCCATCACCAGATGCAGCCCCTAAACCTTGGACCCACACCATGAGCCAAAATAAACTTCTTTTGTTTATAATTTACTACTTTGTGGTGGGCTGGGATTTAGCTCAGTTGGTAGAGCGCTGCACTGCAGTCTCTGATGTCTCAAGTTCAATTCCCAGCACCTTGAAAAATAGGAGAAGGGCCTGGCAATCCACTCCCAAGGCAATCCTGATACAGTCGCCATTGAAAACCCTATGAGGGTTGCTATGAGTCGATACTGACTCAATGGCACCTAACAACAACAACAACAACAACAACAACAACAACTCTGTGGTATTGTGTTTTTAGCAACAGAAAATGGACTAAGGCATTTTCATATATGTATAAAGATATAGTCACAAGGATACATTTACTAACATGTTCACTGGAACACTGATGAGAGGAGGGGAAAGGGGATAGAGAAAGAGAGAGAATCACCTACATAGATTTTTCTTTTTCTTTCTTTTTCTTTTTTTGCAGTACTGAGGGTTGAACCTAGGGCCTGCAGCATGCCAGACAAGTGCTCTACCGCGGAGCTGCACCAATAGCCCTCTTTTCATTTTTTAATTTTTTATGTTGAGATCGGGTCTGGCTACATTGTACAGGCTGCCTCCGGCCTCAAACCTTCAATCCTTCTGCCTCAGCCTCCTGAGTCGCTGAGATTATAGGTACGGCTCAGAAACAAAAAAAGTTAAAATTATTATCTAGGAGGAATTACAAGGGCAGAAGTGACTTTTACCTCTCCCATTATTTTCCTCTGTAGGATGTGTGGAATATTTTGCATCGTGTTACATTTAAAATAAAATACAGATTTGAAAAATGTCCCATAAAATCCTTTTAAATCTCTAGTTCTCCTTGTATACCTAAAAAATTAAATTTACAACAATTTGATTTATTCACTCTTTTTTCTGGAAGAGATATATGCCATTAAGGTACACCAGTACAGTAAAATGACCCATCACCAATGGGTTTCTACAAGGATTTTCTTCTTTGCTGGCCATTTCATTAGCAAATTCCCAGAGAGTCAAAGAGTCTCTGAACTGTCATGAGAAACCTTTCAACAGCTTCAATGCAAATTGTGAGAGGATCGTGTCCCATCCTGGACTAACAGATGGAGTTTCTCAAATCTGCTTGATCATCATAACCCCAAGAGTACTTAGAAAAAAAATTACAAAATTCCTTTATCACTCTTCTCTGCTTCTGACTTGGTAAATCAAGGCTGCTGTTGTTAGCTGCTGTCAAGTCAGGTCAGACCCATAGAGACCCTCATAGGGTTGCTTCAGGAGTGGATTGCCATGTCCTTCTCCCATTTTTGTGGTGCTGGGGAACCTCAGAGAATGTGGAGCAGCACGCTGCCATATGAGTTAAACTGAAGCCCCAAATCAAGGCTAGAGGCCTGATTTTTCGCTTACTTAAATTCTCAAGATGACACGAATATGGAGCCGGGTTAGAGGACTTCTGCCTTATACTGCTTGGAAATTCTCTTTTCCTAGAAATTACTATGCACTGTTGCAAGTCAATCTTTCTAGGATGGGAATCCTTACTTATTGGCTCAGCAAGAGGAACATGCTTACAGTTGCCAGAAGCCTAGTGACACACAAAGGGAATTTGCAAGAATGGACAGTGTTTCTTGAGCTTATCCAATTGTTTCAGCCTTAGAGAATGTCTTCTAAAAGACCACAGCCATGACTTCTGCTGAGCCCTCATTGGAGGAAGCAAGGCTGATAAGCACTGTTGAAAGCAGTTCTTCCTACCATCTGGAGACCTTTGGAGCTTGTCCAGGCAGTCTGGAGGAGGTGGGGGCCCTTGCTGAAACAATTCTCTCTAATATTTACCTTTCTCAAAGGCTTGCTTTTGGTTCACTTTATAGACATGGAGGCTTAGTTTGGTCTTGAATGTTGACCTCCCCCTCACACACATAATCTGCCATTGAACAAATGATGCAGAAGTTGGACCAAACTGCGCAAGAGAACTGCCTCTCAAAACCTTTCACTGTTTTTTCCCCCCTAGGTAGAGATATAGTCTGCTTTTAGGCTCACATTTATTTAAACCAAAAATTGTGCTTTCCTGTTGAAAGAAAGCCTGTTTGCTGACCTTACCTCTCTCTCCTGCCCCCGCCATTCCTGTACCCTTTGCTCTGACCCTTCGGACACCCTTCAGGTGGCTCCCTGCAGGCTCTCAGCTGCCTCCACACTGTGCCTCTGCTCTTCCCTGGCCTCTCCAACTTGCCTAACTCTTGCCCTTTACCTCTAAAATCAGTCTTAGGGCAGGCTTTGTCAACCTTTGCCCTAGGTTAGGCCCCCTTGTGCCCCTCTGATTTTATCTTCAGTAATTATCATTTGACTCTATAAAAATTGTTTGTTTATATTTTCACAGAATATCTCTGAACAGTATTCTAGAAATTAATAATTGTTTGGGCACTTGAATGGCTAGGGTGGGAGGGCTATGCTTCATTGTGCACAAATTTTGTGTTCCCTTTGAAGTTTTGTATTATATACATTTATTACACTGTTCAACAAACACAATTCATATTTAAAAATAACAAATGTGAGCTGTAGAAGAAATTCTATTCTTTACTCTTCTCAGATTAACATCTTATAGGCTAATTTCCAAATCTGCCTCTTTCTAAAAAGTCTTTATTTTAATTTTACATGTAATATGTAAATTTGCTCCATTATAAATGCCAATGCAAATTACTCTTTCTGCTACTAGGCTTTTCTGACATAATTCTCATATAATTTCCATTCTGGTCTTAAATGTGTATTAAGTTGAGTATATTAAAGCCATTTTTCAGGAGGGTATTATAAACCTGATGAGGGGCAACTGTTTACAAAATGTGGACTTGAGGTGTTTTTAAATAATGTTGGATTTTGCTGAAAGGGGTAATTAGGGTAACCAACTCTCTCAGTTTTCCTAGAACTGAAAGGGGATGCTATACACCTTCTGCATTAAACCTGGGGAAGTCCCTTGCAAAGAGGGATAAATTGGTTATCTCAGACCTTTAGCCAGTCAGAACAAAAAGCCTGACCAATCAGAACAGTCACTGCCTCAAAGAGAAGAATGTTTGCCATTAAAACCCACACTGGGTACTGGTGCATGGCAACTGGTGACCAGTCTTGATTTTATTGCACTTTCCTCATCTTTCCAGAAGTGTTGTTCATCAACTCTATGACATTAAAAAAAGAAAGAAAGAAAAAAGACCTTAAATTCTACTTTAAACTTCATAATGACATAAGTGCCACAGAGAAGGAATTTCTGACATTTGATGCTATTATGTTCTTAGCTGAAGCTGAGAGATTTATCACCTTTAATGGTGCATGCAAAGTAAATCTTTTTTTCCATAGTATATCTTATTTTTAACTTTAGACTCACTCAAAAAATACCATTCTGACATTTTTCTTTTTCTCTAAAATAGTCTAAGGTTTACTAAGAACCATTGAATACTTTATAATAGTATGACAGAAATAAGTAATTAAAAAGTAAATTAGCAGATGAAAATAATGAGTTTATTGGTGGGAGGGGCAGAAAGGCCCATAAAAAGTATTCAAGCAGAGAAAAAAGTAAATATGATTAATTTCAGCTAGAAGTTAGGAGAACTGATTGCATTTTCAGCCTAAAACTGCAATACATGCTGGGTAAGACTGTTCTAGACTTCAGTAGTAATTTATGTACATAAGAGTGACCCTGAGCAAATGAATGTGGCAGAGAAAAATAAGTTTTTCCAAATGAATGTCTTTTAATAGTAGTTGGTTAATTACTAGTAGGTAAAATAACAGAACTCCAGAAAGCTAGTCTATGAAGAAGTTGTCCTTTTTGATGCTTTCTTCAATGTTCACCATTTTATTTCCTTATTTCAGGAACCTACAAATAATATATTCTGTGGATCTTTTCAAAAAGATGAAAGTTACAGGCTAGAGGCTTTGTCCACACATGAGTTATTCAGATCACACTCAACATTTTATTTAAAATGCTTTACTGGGGCCATTTCTGCTAGTTTTGGGAAACCCAGAGTAGGGATTCTTACCTAGAAAATTTTTTAGAGATACAGAACTATCTGAAATTATCTGCACAGTTTGTGTCTATGTATCCATGTGTGTTTTCCTGCAGAAAAGGTCCTCAGCTTTCTTTAAATTCTCAAAGGGAGCTGTCATGTCCAAAACATTTGGTACAAATTGGAGAGCCATGCGAAAGTGCTCCAGTACCTGCCTGCTCTTTGGAGCCTTTGAGTCTTCTGCCCTGTCTCATCTTTTGGGGGAAAAGTTTGGTAGGTCTTTTTGTTTGCTGTGCTTGCAAAGGACTGCAAGTAGAACAAACAACACTTATTCCTTGCCCATTGTTAACACAGATAAATACATGATACAGATAACTGGACAGATAAACACACACATTAAGGGCTTGGTGATTGCTGGGAAGAACTGGGAAATTTTGCATAAGGACTAAAAAATTTCTGGGAGTAAAGAAATCCAGTTTGCAGGCTTTTTTCTTCTTACTTTAAATATAACATTTCTAATGGACTGAGGAGGTCTTGAGTGAGGACAGCTGATTAAAAATGTAAATAAAATAAAAAATGACAGCTCTCTCCAAAGATGAAAGCAACCCTTAGGAAGACTGAAATATGAACTGATAAGTTGGACTCTGTCTGAAGTCAGAGAAAATATCCAAATAGTGGAAATAAGGAAGAGATTTTGAGATAATTTTTTAGTCCAGGGCTGACTTTCTATTGTCAAAGCCATTTCACAACTCATAGGGCAGAGGTCAACCTGATTTACTCTAGTGAAATTAGTTTCTACTTTGCCAAATAGATAACCCTAAAGGTTACAGGTTATGGCCTTGTTGGACATTAACCAATTCCTTATAAAACTGGAGTTGAATTCATATAACAAAATTAACCATTAACTATTTTAAAGTGCATACTTCAGTGGCACTTTGTACATTTAGAATGTTGTACAATCATCATCTGCATGGAGTCCTGAAATGCTTTCATCACCCTAAAAGGAAACCCTGTACTATATTTCACCCCTCGATACTCCTTGGCAACCACTGATCTGATTTTTGTCTCTAGATTTGCTTAGTCTAGATATTTCATGTAAATGAAATCATATAATATGTGACCCTTTGTATCTGGCAAGTATTTTCTCCCATTCTGTGGGTTGTCTTTTCACTCTCTTAAGGTTTTTTTTGGTTGTTGTTGCTTGTGATTTGGTGTTAAACCTAAGCCACTGTTGCCAAATTCAAAGTCATGAAGACTTACTCCTACGTTTTCTTCCAATTTTTACAGATTTCATTCTTACATTTAGGTCTTTAATCTATTTTGAGGAAGTTTCTTTTCTTTTTTTCTTTTTGGTACATAATATTACAGTATGAGGTAAGAATCCACCTTTATTTTTATTTTTATTTTTTCCGTTAGTACTGAGGAATAAACTTAGGGTTGTGCATATGTCAGGCAAGATCTTTACTGCTGAGCTACAACCCTAGTGCTTTTTCAAATATTTAAAATATTGAGACAGAGTCTCACTGAGTTGTGCAGGCTATGTCTGGACTGGAACTCTCAATCCTCCTACCTCAGCCTCCAGAGTAGCTGAGATTAGAGGTATGCACCACAGTGCTTGGTCAACTTCATTTTTTTGCACATGGATTACCAATTGTCTGGGTACCATCTGTTTGAAAAGAGTACTCTTTCCTCAATTAATGGCCTTACCAAAATTCACATGACTGTAGATACATGGATTTATTTCTGGAATCTATTCAATTCCATTGATATACATGTCGACCTCTATGCCACTCCCACACCATTCTGATTAGTATATATTCTGATTAGTATATATTCATAGTATATATTCATTAGTATATTCATAGTATACATTCATTAGTATATATTCATAGTAAAATTTAGAATCAGCAAGTGTAATTCCCCCCACCACATGTCTGTCAGTTTGCCATGCTGTGGGGGCTTGCATGTTGCTGTGATGCTGAAAGCTATGCTACCAGTATTCCAAATACCAGCAGGGTCACTCATGATGCACAGGTTTCAGCTGAGCTTCCAGACTAAGAAAGATGGGAGAAGGAACGGGCAGCCCACTCCCAAAACAATTAGCCATTAAAAATCCAGAGATTAAATACAGTGCTAGAAAATGAGCTCCCCAGGTTGGAAGGCATTTAAGAAATGACTGAGGAAGAGTTGCTTCCTCAAAGTAGAGTCAACCTTAATGAAAGGAATGAAGTAAAGCCTCTGAGACCTCCTTTTGCTGATGTGGCATAACTCAAAATGAGAAGAAACATAGTGGCTGCAATAATAGGCTAAAGCTAAAATGATCATGTGCATGGCACAGTGCTGGGCAGTGTTTTGTTCTGTTGTACAAACGGTCACTATGGGTTGGATCCAACTCGACAGCACCCAACAACAAAAAATTATATTGGAAATGAGGTAAGGTCTAAAATCAAGAAACTGTATTCCTATTTCAAGAACTTAGAAAAAGAAAAGCAAAATAAACTGGCACCATCAAAGATGCCTGCAATCCCAGTGACCTGGGAGGCTGAGGCAGAAGGATTGCAAATTCAATGCCAGATGCAGTCTGCACAACTTAGTGAGTGAGACTCTGTCTCAAAATAAAAAAGAAGAAAGGGGCTGGAGGTGCAGCTCAGTTGTAGAGTACATGCCTTGTGTGTGAGGCCCTGGGTTCAACTCCTCAGTACTGAAAAAAAAGTAACATAAAAAAATAATAAAGAAAAAGAAAAGCAAAATACATTCACATAAAGCAGAAGGAAGAAAATAAAAAAGAACAGACATTAGTGAGAGAAACTGAAAATAGGAAAAATAGAAAAAAATCAATTAAAAAATCTGGTTGGTCCTTTAAAAAATCCATAAAATGGATAAGTCTCTGGTAAGGTTAACAAAATAAAAATAGAAAAGAGAAAATTTGCCAGTGAATGAGAAAAGTATTATTATACATGTTGCAGCCACTAAAAAGATAAGAGGATACATACTATTAAGAACTTTATCCTAATGGAAATAGACCAATTCTTTAAAAACCATGAACTACCAAAACTCAACCAATGTGAAACACACAGTATAAATAACCCTGTAAGTACTAAGGAAATTGATGTCATACTTTAAGAAGCTCTTGAAAAAGGAATCTTCAGGCCCAGATAACTTCATTGGAGAATTCTATCATACATTGGAAGAATTAACTGCAATTTTATATAATCTACTCTAGAAAGCAGAAGAAGAAGCACTTCCCAACTCACTTTCTGAGGCTATGACTGTTAACAAATTTATATAATGGCAATACAAAAATGAAAAATGTAAACTAACATTTCTTTTGAATTTAGATGTAAAAATCCTCAACACCAACAATAAATATACATACAGAAACTGCTATCTATGCTTCAAGTTCCATTTCAAACATCATGTTCCCACTAGGGGTGGTGGTGAATGGCTGTAATCCCAGCAACCCAGTGCTGTTTTTGTTTTTATTTTTATTTTTATATTTAATTTTTGAGATAAGTTCTCACTAGGTCGTGCAGGTTGCCTGTGGCCTCAAATTTGTGATCATCCTGTTTCAGCCTCTGGGTTGCTGAGACGACAGGGGTGCACCATGGTACATAACCTCAACAAAATACTGACAAACTAAATACAACAATGTATTTAAAATTATACAACATGTCTAGTGAAATTTACTACAGGTATGCAAAGTTACTTTAACATTTGAAAAATCAATCAAATCTATCCACCGTATCAACAAACCACAAGAGAAAAATCACAACATTTACTTAATTTTATTGTGTCGGAGGGATAGCTAAACCTAGGGACTCCTGCATACTTTGCAAGTGCTCTACCATAGAGCTGCACCCCCCCCCTTTTAATTTTTTATCTTGAGACAGGGTTTTGCTAAATTGCACAGGCTGCCCCTGTCCTTGAATTTGTAATCCTCCTGCTTCAATCTCTCAAATCGCTGGGATTACAGGCAGGCACCAATGTGACTAGTTTATTAATTAATAACGTATATGCATATGTAATGTATAAAATACATTATAATATGTCAAATTGATTTTTATATGATAGTCACAAATAAGAAAATAGCTTAAATTTACAGTTTTGTCCCAAACACAAAACACTTAAGAATCTACCAAGACTTTTATACTGAAATTATTTCTGACATTTTATGATCCAAATAAACGGAAATATGTACCATGTTCACAAGTTATACACCTATTGTTAATATGTTAATTCAACTGCAAGTTGATCTTTGATCCAACATAACCCAAATCTAAATTTAAGTCAATTTTCAATAGAGATTGACAGAATAGGTTTTGAGATTAAATGAAGATGCAAAGTATCTAGCTTGCCAAATCAATTAAAGAAGAGCAAGACTAGAGGCCTTACTATACAGTGCATGAGAAAACATCTGTGTTATTATGTTCATCAAGTTTTATTGTAATTATTATTAATATAATATGTGCTCCTCCTGTTGAAGGAACAGGATTATCTACCTTAATTATTATCTGTGTCCCTTAAAAGAATCACAAATGTTTTTGTTAATATGTGAAGATGTGGTTACAAAGTAATAGCAACTTTGCGTTTATATGCTTTTAATGTGAGGAGAAAAAAAAGGAAGAGTAGGCATCTCGATCACTGAGCAGGTGGGCAGGAGTATCTCGCAATAACATCAGAAACTTAGCCAGTATTTTCTCTTTGTAAGAGCAAGGTCCAAAACCTCGGGATTGTAGTTTCCATTTAGCACATGGGGAGTTTCCCTAGAGGTTATTCAGTGAGGTCAATTTTTTTTTTTTTAATGGTACTAGGGGTTGAATTCAGGAACTTATGCTTGCAGGTTTTGCAAGGGATGGACCACTGAGCTGCACCCCCAGCCGATTTTATTTATTTATTTATTTATTTATTTATTTTTGAGACAGGGTCTCACTAAATTACACAGACTGCCTCTGGTCTCGAACTTATGATCCTCCTGCCTCTGTCTCCCGAGTCGTTGGAATTACAGGCATGCGTCACCACTCCCAGCGTGAGTTCAATTTTATATCATGGAATTACTTGGAATCTGGCTTCAGCCAATCCTAGATTTAATTATTCATGGCAAATATTGTTTGCCAGTTGACATCTTTGCTTATATCGAGTCCGATGATTCTGGTCCTTTACTGCAGGTGGTTTGCTTCCTTTATCATTATGCATCACTCAGTTCTCCAAGGACAGACAGAGGGCTCCCTTTGAATATTTTTAAGTGAACTCCATGGACATCAGCCCATGGATTTTATTCCTTGCCAATTCTCTAATATTTTACTTTTAATCCACAGCCATGTGGACTTTCATAAATAGCTTTGATAAATCCAAAAGGCCATCCACTTTGCCTTAACAGAAGTTGCAAATTGGTATTGGTCCATATTTACATATTTCCAACCATTCTTCCTGCCCAAAGTTTTAATTTGTGATGAGATTTGGTCTGGTTCTGTGTCCACAGAGATTATCCATAATGGCCTTTGAAATCATCTGTTTTTTGATTATTTCCTAGAAACTTCAGAGCACATTAATGAAATCATCTCAGCCAAAGCCTGTTTTTCCTTCCATTAGGTCATTAAAGACAGCACCAAACCAAGTATAAGAAGATGCTTTTTCCATTCATAATAATAATAATAATAATAATAATAATTATAATAATAAAAACCTCCTTTTATTGGGGGGGCATTTCTCATCCTCACATTTTCTAACTAAGAAGATTTAGACAATTTTAAGGTGATTCAAGATAAAAAACCTGCTTAGAGAAATCTATCCAACACTGTCTACTGTATGGATGAGTGGGTGGGGGGACAGAAAAAAAGGCACATGCACTGAATTATCAGAGTCTATCCCACAGGTAGGTGATATAGTACCAGCAGTACAGGTAGCATCCAACCAGTCCATATTGAGCATCTGTAACATGACACATTAAGGGTTCTGAGGATTCCATAGATAAAAAAGATAAGGTTTCCAGAGGTACACATGCAAATCAAGCAAAGAAATATATGATAAAGATCAATAAGAAGTATAAATTAATGCTACTGGAATTGCAGTATTAATGCTTTTGGAACTGCAAGGGAAAGAATCTTACAACTGGCCACACTCTAGTCATTGGGGGACACAGTATTTTTTTTTCCTCTTGAAAAATCTTTTTTTTTTTTCTTCCAGGGATGGGAGTTGATACAGGGTCTCACTAATTAGCCAGGCTGGCCTTGAACTATGATCCTCCTGCTTCTGCCTCCCAAGTGCTGGGATTACAGGCATTTGCCACCATTCCTGGTGTGGACATGGTATTTGAACTGCAGCTTGAAGAATGGATAGCAGTTCCCTGGGGAAGGATATACTACCTGGATGAAATAGCACATGCTAAGGCACAGAAATCAGAAAGCCATGGACTATGTACATGGTCTTCTGGCCAGAACTTCAATATGCCACCTCCTTCATTCATGAGGGTACAGAGATAGAAAGCTTTGCCCAAGAATTAGCTCAACACAGGACCCACACTGGGACTGCTCATTTCAGAGAGTTTCTGTTGTTATTGTAGATATTCTCTTTCAAATGATAGCATACACACTTAGTGGAATCCAATCCATATGTAAAGATTTTGCTTTGCACACATGTACTGGGCATATATTTTCTCTCTGTTGAACAGGCTTGAGGGAGGTCTGGCATGATCTTTAACTTATGGAGGGTCTTCTTGTTAGGTTGGGTGACAGAAAAATGGCTTCCCTTCACATGGAATTAATACAGCTTTGATGATTAGAGCTTGATACAGTTAATAACTATAAGAATAACAGCATTTTAGAATTAGAAGAGATCTTAGTGACACTAAAATGATCTGTGCAGGAGAAAAACAAACCTCTCAGTGTATAGCGTAATGAGTCCAACATTGCCTCACAAGGCTGACAAAGAATTTGATCTCAAATTGAAGTCCCTCAAATTTCAGTTCAGTCACTGTCCATACTAGGAAGGAGAATAATTTGATAAATAACATTAACTCGTTTTGTTTGAGCCTGGAATTTGATCTTAATATCATCTTTATATTGTTTTATATATTTTAAAAGGAAAAGTGACTTATTAAACCTTATTTGTCTTAAGCTAATAATAACATTACTTTATGAAATCTGACCTCACTTTTCAGGTGTGATCACTAGAGATGAGAAAGAAATGTACAGGAATTGTACTGAGTGAATAAGTAGTGTAAAGTTAAATGTATGATATTTGAGTACTTTATTACATGCAATCTGAGATAAGAGTTCACATAAATCATCTCACTTAATCCTAATAACCCATCATGTGTCTCTCAGTTTGTCACACTGCGGGGGATCTGGTGTTTCTCTGATGCTGAAAGCTATGCCATCAGGATTACATTTACCAGCAGGGTCACCCATTGTGGCAGGTTTCACCTGAGCTTCCAGACTAAAATAGACTAGGGAGAAGGACATGGATAACCTATGCCCAAAAGAATTGGCATTGAAAACTCAATGAAAAGCAGAGAAACACTGTCAGATATGTTGCTGTTAGGTGCTGTTGAGCTGAGTCATACTCATAGCGACCCTCATAGAATTTACAATGGTTGATTGTACGAGGATTGTGTGGGAGTGGATTGCCATGTCCTTCTTCCTTTTTTGCAGTGCTGGGTATCCAAGCGAGGGCCTCAGAGAGCACTGAGAGGCATACTCTACCAACTAAACTAAATCTCAGTCAATTGTCAGATACAGTGCTGGAAAATGAGCCACCCTATGTTGGAAGGGCCTGCAGCTGTAGTCCTGTGGCATCCGATCCCGTCAGATCTCGGAAGCTAAGCAGGGTCGGGCCTGGTTAGTACCTGGATGGGAGACCGCCTGGGAACACCAGAAGCTGTAGGCTTGGGAGAAGGACCTGGCAACCCCCTCTCAAAAATCAATCTGCCATTGAAAACCCTATGAACAGCAGAGAAGCACTGATAATAGTGTTTCCCCTGTTGTACAGAGGGTCACTATGAGTTGGATACCGACTCGACGGCACCTAACAACAACAACAACAACAAAATGTTGGAAGGTACTCAAAAGACAACTAGGGAAGACTGGCCTGGTCAAATTGGGTCAATCCTAATGAGAGGAACAGAGTAAAGCCCCAAGGAATTCCATTTGCTGATATGGGATGACTCAAAGTGAGAAGAAACAACTGTAAATATCCATTAACAACTGAAATGTGGAATGTATGTAGTATGAATCTAGAAAAAATAGAAATTGTCCAAAGGGAAATAGAGCACATAAACATCAATATTCTAGGCATTGGTGAGCTAAAATAGACTGGCATGTGCCATTTTGAATCAGATAATCATATGGTCTACTATGCCTGTAATGACAGATTAAAGAGAAATGGGGCTGCATTTATCAACAAAAAAGACATCTCAAGATCTTTCCTGAAGTACAGTGCTGTCTGTGATAGAAAAATATCCATACACCTACAAGGAAGGCCAGTTAAGATGACTATTATTCAAATTTATGCATCCACCACTAAGTCCACAAATGAAGATGGGGAAGATTTTTACCACCTTCTGCAATGTGAAATAGATCCAACATGCAATCAGGATGCACTGGTAATTACTGGTGACTGGACTGCAAAAGTTGGAAATGAAGAAGGCTCAGTAGTTGAAGAATATGGCTTTGGTGACAGAAACAATGCTGGAGATCACATGATAAAATTTTGTCAGGCAAATGCAAATACATTTTTTCACCAACATAAATGGCAACTATATACATGAAACTCATCAGGTGGAACATACATGAACTGAATTGACTACATTTATGGAAAGAGATGATGGAAAAGCTCAATATCAAAAGTCAGAAGGAGATCAGGTGCTGATTATGGATCAGACCATCAACCATTCATATGCAGGTTCAAACTAAAACTCAAGACAATTAGTACAAGTGTAAAAGAGGCAAGGTATGACCAAAGTATATGCCATCTGAGTTCGTAGATCATCTCAAAAAGAGGTTTTATGTGTTAGATACTAATGACAGAAGACCAGACAAGGTGTGGCATGACATCAAAGACTTCATATGGAAAGCAGATGGTTATTAAAAAGACAGGAAAAAAAGAAAAGACCAAATTACATGTCAAAAGAGACTCTGAAACTTGCCCTTGAGCACCAAGCAGCTAAAATAAAAGGAAGACATGACAAAGTTAAAAACCTAAACAGAAGATGCCAAAAGGCAGCTTGAGAACACAAAATCAAATATTATAATGGCATATGCAAAGAGCTGGAAATAAAAACTAAAAGGGAAGAACATGCTCTGTTTTTCCCAAGCTTAAGGACTTGAAGAAAAATTTAACCCTTCAGTGGCAACAGTAAAGAATTGTACAGGGAAAATATTAAACGACACAGGAAACATCAAAAGAAGATGGAAAGAATAGAGAGTCATTATACCAAAATGAACTGGTAGATGACCAACCATTTTAAGAGATGGCATATGATCAGGAACCAATGGTACTGAAGGACAAGGTGGAAGCTGCCTTGAAAGAATTGGTGAAACACACGGCTCCAGGAATTGATGGATACCAATAGAGATGTTTCAACAAACAGATGTAGCACTAGAGGTGCTAACGTGTTTATGCCAAGAGATTTGGAAAACAGCTACCTGGCCAGCTGACTGGAAGAGATTCATACTTCTGTCTATTCCCAAAAAAGGGGACCCAATCGAATGTGGAAATTATCAAATGGTATCATTAATATCACATTCATGTAAAATTTTGCTAAATATCATTCAAAAGCAACTGTAGCAGTTTATAGATAGAGAACTACTGGATGCAGAGGAAGGAGTAGCACCAGAAATATTATTACTGATATCAGATGGGTATTTTTCAAATATAGAGAATACATGAAAGATGTCTGTGTTTCATTGACTATGCAAATTCATTTGACAGGGTATATTGCAAAGAATGGGAATACCAGAACACTTAACTGTAGTCATGAGGGATCTGTACATGGATGAGGAGGCAGTCCCTTGCACAGAAAAAGGAAATACTGCCTGGTTTAAAGTCAGGAAAGGTGTGCATCCAGCTTGCATACTTTAATTGTGTCTCTTCAATCTTTTTTTTTTTTTTTTTTTTTGTGGTACTGGGGGTTGAACCCAGGGCCTCGCGCTTGCATGCTCTACAAATGCTGGGCCACTGAGCTGCACCCTCAGCCCATTTTTTTACTTTTTGAGACAGAGTCTTGCTAAGTTACGCAGACTGCCTCTTGTCTCAAACTTGCCATCTTCCTGCCTCCGCCTCCTGAGCTGCTGGGATTACAGGCATGCACCACCGTGCCTGGCTCAGTATCTCTTCAATCTTTATGCTAAGCAATTAATCCAAGAAACTGGACTTTATAAAGAACATGGCATCTTGATTGGAAGAAGACTCTTAACAACCTATGTTGTGCAGATGACACCACTCTACTTGCTGAAAGTGAAATGGATTTGAAACATTTACTGATCAACATCAAAGAATACAGCCTTCAGTATGGATTGCATCTCAACATCAGCAAAACAAAACTCCTTACAACTGGGTCAGTACACAGCTTCATGATATATATGGAGAAAAGATTGAGGTTGTCCAAGATTTTGCTTGGTTCTACAATCATCACCTACATAAACAGCCGTCAAGAAATCAAAAGATGCATTGCACTGGAAAAAGTTGTTGCAAAAGACCTCTTTGAAGTGCTGAAAAGTAAAGATGTCATATTGAAGACAAAGATGCACCTGACTTGTGCCATGGTATTTTCAGTCATAAGATATGGTTGTGAAAGGTGGATGCTGAATTAAAAAGATAGGAGAAGAATTGATGCTTTTGAAGTATGGTGCTGGAGATGAAATGTTTAATATACCATGGATTGTCAAAAGAACCAACAGATCTGTCCTAGAAAAAGTGTAACCAGAGTGTTCCTTAGAAGCTAGAATGGCCAGACTGCATCTCACATACATTGGACATGTTGTCAGGAGGGACCAGCCCCTGGAGAAAGCCATCATGTTTGTAAGAGTGGCAGGTCAATGAAAAAAAAGAAAACCCTCAACTAGATAGATTGGCACAGTGTCAATAATAATGGGCTTAAACATATAAAAGATCATATGCCTGGCACAGATTCCAGAAGTGTTTTGTTCTGTTGTACATATGATTGTTATGAGTCAGACCCGACTTAAGAGCATGTAACAACAACTGGCTGGGATTTAGCTCAGTTGGTTTCCTGAAGACCTGGGTTAGATCCCTAGCACTGCAAAATCAGGAGAAGGGCATGGCAGTCCTTTCCCAAAACAATCCCATTGCTTTGCACTCTCTGAGGATCTGGATTGGATCCCCAGCACTGCAAAAATGGGAGAAGGATATGGTAATCCACTCTCGAAGCAATCTTGAAACAATCAGCCATTGAAAACCCCATGAGGTTTGCTATGAATTGGACCTAACTTGTTGGTACCTAATAACAAAAACAACAAACAAAAACAACAGTATAATTAAGCCCCAGCTCTGGGGAGTCAGACAGATCTAGATATCTATCCTAGCTTCACAACTTGGACAGGTTATTTAACACTCTAAGCCACATTATGTTTGTTTGAAAAATGGAAAGATGAATCATCTCCAGTTCACAGAGATAAGCTATTATGCTGATTAAATCCAATACTGTATGATGTAGTCACTCCTAACCCCCTTCAAGAAGGAATATGGGGTCCAACTGTAGGGAGGGCAGGCATCAGACACCGAGGCTGCTGCTCCCTTTCAATGGGCTTCAGCAGTCGGTAGCCCTTCTTGAGACAACCTACACCTTGTCACAAGAAAGGATCGAGTGTGAAGACATGGCTATTTCAACCTAACCCAGGACCTCTTCATTATCAGTACTGAACTCAGAACTCCTGCCAGGTTGGCTGAGAATTTTTCAGCCCTGAATCATAGTTCCAATTCCTCCTCTGCCCAGTCCTGCTTCCTCCTCCTTTCTTTCACTGAGTTGATCCCTAATAAACATCTTGTGCTCCAAACTTCATCTCAACACCTGCTTCTAAAGAACCCAGACCAAAATGTATCCCAAACACTCAGCACAATATTTAGCATAAACATTCAAAAGTATTAATAATATGAATAAAATTAACTAATAATTATTCTGATATTAACTAATATTAGTAATAATTAGTCAATATGATTATTGCTATTAGCCCTAATGACAAGAGAAAAACTATTATTTTCAATATGATTTTCTACAGTGTTATTGACCTTAGCAGTTTTCAATGGAGTTGCCAGGATTTTAAAACTGAATCAGTTCCCCTACCTCTCCCTCTCCCTCCCTCCCTTCCTCTCTCGTTTTCTCCCTCTCTCTCTTTCTGTATATATAAATTCATTCATTCCAAATTATGAGCAACTAATATGGGGCCAAAGGGCTGGGATTTAGCTCAGTTGGTAGAGCGCTGCTCTGCAGTCTCTGAGGCCCACAGTTCGATTCTCAGCACCACAAAATGGGAGAAGGACGTGGCAACCCACTCCCAAGGCAATCCTGAAACAGTAAGCCATTGAAAA
Source organism: Pedetes capensis (assembly GCA_007922755.1). Taxonomy (NCBI): domain Eukaryota; kingdom Metazoa; phylum Chordata; class Mammalia; order Rodentia; family Pedetidae; genus Pedetes; species Pedetes capensis. Next base: position 324,102 of record VMDO01000260.1, on the reverse strand, counting down.
CCCTATGAAGGTCGCTATGAACTGGACTCGACTCGACTGGCACCTAACAACAGCAACAACAATATGGGGCCAGCTCTGAGCTAAGTGCTGGGAATGAGAATAAAACCAACCTTCCAAGAGCATTTTAATTGGAGGCTACTGGACACAAAGGTGAAAGTGACACTCACTGCCCTTTGCACCTGGTAACCTTTAGATGTAGAACTGTTTATTCCTGAAACAGGGGCCTTGGTAGGGAATGGAAAGGGAGTAGACAGTAGGGGTTTCACAAAGTATGACAACAGCAAATCATCCTACCTCTTTTGGCAGAGGGGGAAAAGCTATGGTCAGCTCAGTGATGCACATTTATTATTTCTATCACCTTTCTCTAGTTCCTTATATGTGGATAATGGGGCAAACACATGACTCACTCAGTGGATGGAAATTCTGGTTCCAACTATGCCCAAATCTGAGGAAGAGTAACAGGGATAGTCAAGAATACACAAATCACAATGGAGAGACAGAAATAATTCTAAGACAAGCAATTATTTCATTCACGCCTTTCATAGGCAGGCTAAATGCAAAGCCCAGTTGTGATGTTGAGAGCAAGAGACAAAGAAATAAGTCACATGGTCCACAGCCTCAGGAAATTAATGTCCTTTGAACAGAGACTAAGACCTGTGTAGACCAAGTATATGCAAAATGGGGTATTCTAAGGTGTTCATGTAATTCTACCATATGTGCATGAATATAAGATGATTTTTTAAATTTCCTCAAACATTTATAAACCAGTGGGCTGGGGATATAGCTCATTGGTAGAGCTCTTGCCTAGCACACATGAAGCTCTGGGCTCAATTCCCAGCACTGCAAACAGACACACACACACACACACACACACACACACACACAGAGAGAGAGAGAGAGAGAGAGAGAGAGAGAGAGAGAGAGAGAGAGAGAAAAGAAGAGGAGAGATTTTTCTTATACTTCTGTCCTTACCAAGTCTCTCGTCAGCACATGCACTCAGATTCTTTAATTTGAAGAACAGACTGCTGAACCAGAACTAACTTCAACAAAGCTGCTTTGGGATGATTATGGGGTTTCCTGATTTTTTTTCAATAAAAAGACAAGGAGATTTAAGACAGGCTTAGAAAGTATTGCTGGATATATAGCCTCACAACTCCAAGAGTCAGATTATTTGTAAACAAGCCTTTGAAAGACCATTTTAGAAAGCAATTCAGGACTTGCATGTCAGCAAGGCAGACACTAGATAAACAACACTACTGAAGGAAACAAGTAAAAAGCTGGATTAAAAACATAAAAATGTCTGTTTAAGTGCTTCACTACACTGGGATGGAAAGAAGGATTCTCCAGAGGCCGAGAGCAGAAAAGCAAGGTTCCTGGGAAACATTCTTCTGAGACTACAGACATTGAACTTTGGCACATAGAGCTGCTCACAGTGGGCCCCTGAGGGGTGGGGGTGCAGAAAAGTGCTGATTTGATAGTCTCACATAAAGCTGAGACCCTCTGTGCAACAAGCAAGGAGAAATAAACCTAGGGTACTGGCAAGAACCAGAAGAAAAGAGTGCTGGGTGAAGAGAGAGAAAAAGAATTCCTTGAGAATTTGTACAAGTCTGCCTTTCCCCTTCCTTGGTTGGCAATCTTAAGTCTTCCTGTTGGATCCCAAAATACTTTCAGAATAAAATTTAATATAAATTAGGATAGGACAGCTTAAAGTTGTGTCTTTTTGTACATTAAACTGCAATTTAAAAACTCACTTATTACCTACGAACACCATATATGAAAAAACAAAATGTAGAAAAGAAAAAAAAGAAACAGTTTTCAACAAACTCTATAGACTCATCTGAATTAATAAGAAATTGTAGAAAGCTTTAAGAGCAGTAACTAAGGATAGATATGGTAGCAAAATGCTTAAAGACAATGTAACGAAAAGAGTGACTTGTTTTAATTAGTTGCTTAACTCTTTTTTTCCTTTCTTCTTCTTTTTTTGTTCTTAGTTTCCACATGAGAAAAATAAGATAAAGCTTTTGGGACTCTGTTGGAATAAGGTGATATAATGTTCCCTGTTAATTTGCTAAATTAATGACAGCCAATAGTTTTCTTTAATTATATCAATAATCAAGCTCAGCAGGAATGATATAAGGCTTCTTCTAGACTTGTTTAAGCATTTGACAGTGGGAAGATCTTTACAAGGTAAATGGGCAAGAGAGAAAGAAGTTATATCCTAGTAAGTACTTAGGCCACTTTAAAGCAGTATAAAGGGAACTATTATCTTGACATATCAATGTTGTCCTCTTGCAATCAACCTCAATCTTCCAGATGTTCAAATTTGCTTCATTTATTCAAAGGAAACTAATGAAGTCCACAAAGCACTTTATTTAAATAGGAGTGAAATTTTACCAAAATTGATTTCTCCCTATCCCGCTATTTGCCTGTTCCACAATATTTTTTTGCAGACATCTCGCCTATATATAATATCAAGTAATTCAGGCACTGCCATATATTCAGCTGTTGATAGACAATGAAATGAGAGGAATGCTCACCAATGCCAAAATAATTAGTAGCTCTATTATGGGAACAGGGCTTGGTAGTCAGGCTAGAACTATTTTAAATCTGGAATCAAGATGTCTCAGCATGATCCTTTCAAACTATGATAATAGGTCTGCATAGTATTTCATTAAACATGAAGGCATTTCTTTGATAAATCAAAACTAATCTCATTTTTCTGAAAGATGTCTGCCGTAGGAAGATCCAGGATCCACCCTCTTAATTTATTTTTAAGGCAGTCAATAAGTAGAAGGATGATTGTTCTCTGGCTCAAGTTGGACATCTAGCAACACTCACCAAAAATAGGCAAAATGATTACATTGTATTGGGATTTAGTGAAGAGAAGAAAAGGAGTATATCTTAAAATAAAAAGAAACATTTGAGAGAACATTTGTCACTGACTCCTCTGAATGCCTTCCATCCTTCTCTCTTTCTAACGGGACCCCAAACTTCTCAATTATGAACTAAAACTGAACTGTTCCAAGAAACCAAGGGTAGGCCCTAACTGGCTTATGTCAACCAGTATATCCTTTTCCCAGCCAAAATGAATGGCTTTTTGGAGGGATCCTGGGATGCAAGTATCCTTTCTTTTCCACAGAAGCTACCAAAGGAATGCTCTCTCCTCTCTAAGACAGAAAAATGTGACCTCAATTCCTGCTACCAGCCTTTTGCCGTCATGAAGGATGCTAATTTTTAAATGAAACTGAGAAAAAGGATGACAGTATGGAGAGAAAAACAAAACAAAAATCTCTAGGTGTCTATTTAATATGGATCAGGCATTAGATCAATCTATACCTGAAGCTTGGCCTATCATGAAACTTCTCAATTACATAAACTGATAGATTCCTCTTGCTGCTTAAGCTAGTCTGAGTTGAGTTTTCTGTTCCCTTGAAAAAAAATAAATCTAGTCCATTATTAATGGAGGCTGAAAGTAGATTAGAAAGGAGGCATCCTTTAAAAAATCCAGACTTGAATAAAATTATCAATGTAGTTTAGAGATTCATAGCTTACATGGTGTGGGACAGATTACTCAACAAGGAACGGTAACCTGATATCTAATAAAATTGAATCTATTACAAAGAAAAGATTGTAACATTAATGTGTACAAAAATCTATTATTACTGGCAGAGTGGCAGATTTTGTTAACCAACATTGCACTATGGAAAAAGAGTTAAGGCTAATACCTCAGTCCATTGTTATGGATAGGCTATGAAGAAGGAAAGAAAAAAAAGACCAAATGTATGATCTCCATCATCATCTCTATAGCATTTTCAAAACTTCCATCATAAAATGTTGAATCCGAGAAAATGGTTGGTTGGCTGATAGGTCTCAAGAGGAAAGACAGGAATTCGCAGAGATATTCTTTTGATATTCAAGAAAAAGCGATTTTTTTTCACTTTTCCTTCTGACTGCCATAAAGAAAGTAGTACATGTAGAGGTTTCCTTGGCACATAATACATTTCTCAGTTTGTCTAGCCAGTTTCTACTCCATGTTCTCTCTTCTTCCATCCATGTGGTAACAATGCTGGTTTCCTGGCCATGATTATTTAATAAGTCCATGCTTATTGGCTTCCATTTATTGGATCAGTGATGGATTCCTACTCCACAAAGCCAACCAATATCTCCTCTAGAAATGTGGATTTGGAACCAGGGGAATATCAAGTTAATTTGTTGCCTGAGGATGGACTGGGACATATAATTCATAGGACTGAGTTATTATTATTAACCATGTAGACTGGAAAGTCAAGAAATCAATATTCCATGATTTATTGTAATAGAATTAAGAATTCAAACAGCTGACAGTTTTTGAGTGCTAACTAAGTAGCAGGTGCTGGGATGAGTCCTTTACAAGCATTACCTGCTTAATGCTCAGAACTGCCCCTGAGGAAGCTACTACTATACCTATTTTACAGATAAGCATAACTGAGTAGTTAGGTAAATTATCCAAGGTCAGAGAGCTACTACGGTCAGAGGAAAGATTCATATCCAGGCCATCCAACCTTAGACCATTTGCCTTACACTTGTAAGTCTCACCTCTGCTGTCATTTTCTATCCAGGGTTCAGATGCACCTTTCTGTCTTTGAACCTGTAAAACCACCCAGTATTTCTATAATAGAGTTTCTCTTTTAGCTTAAGTTGGTTTCTTGCAAGTACCAAGGGCCTTAAGGAAAATATTACTGGCAGATGGGGAACTACCGTTAGAATTCCCAGAAACTCAATAAACAGTGAGTAAATGGATAAACGATCACCAGCTCCTTTTGCAGTGGGCTACCAGGCATCCTAATTCATGACTACTTTAGACTCAGAGGCACTGAGCAGTGTTTCCTGTTTGTGCCCTCTAAACAGCAGACGCTCCATTGCTGGGCGCTTTGGTTGTAGGTGGATAATTTCCTGGAACTGGAACATGTTCTTGAGAGGAAGCACTGACAACGCCCCCCTCTGCAGGCCTGGCATTCTAAAGGACAGATGCAGGACTCACAAGTTAGAATCTAGGGGGAAATTGCACTGAGATTGAGTTTTTGAAAAACAAAGCCTTCCTATTTATGGCAAGATTAACTTAAGGCTGAGAATTGAGTTTTGGAGTCAAACAAATCTGAATTGGAGTCTTGGCCAGCTGTACCCCTGGGAGTTTTGTGACATTGAGCTAATATAAATAATACTGCTATGAATGTTCATGTACAGATTTTCATTGGAAGATTTATTTTCAGGTCTTTTGCTGGTCACTTCTGGGTTTAATGTATTGAGGAATCACCAAACTGCTATAGTAGCTGCACCATTTTACACCCCCATTTTACATTCCACCCCTTCAAAGACTTCCCGTAGATAGAGGTTAAAAATCCAGTAGGCTAATTCCAATACCTTTCTAGCCATATATTGTCCATTGCTCCTACTGTACTTGGATGGATACATAGTCATTTAGGCAACTCTTAACCAAATGCATCATCTTTTCTTTAATGGCCTGGCCAAGACATACACTTCCAGTTGATAAAACCTCTGCAATCCAGAAATAGCTTCAGAATTACCAACCTAAAACCACTACCAATCAATAAATGAAGAAACATAAAAATTAAACTTTTTATCTTCCTTTTATCCTTGTTTTCTATAGGCCATCTTGCTTGCTTGGAGCTCCATTTCCCTGGAGTCTCTGATGGACCTTCCTGTTCTCATGAGCCTCCCCACTGCAAACTCTCAGAGCCACCATACTGCCCTGGCCCATTTTGTCTCTCTTTGTGCTGTAGCTTTGGTTTATGCATGTGGATATTCTCTCTACCACTCACATGAGTACCCTGAGAAACTGACAGGCAGAGTGAACAGAAACTGGGCCACATAAGCCAGATATAAATCAGCTGCAGACCTGGCCTCATACTCTATTTATCCATGACCCAGGCTGGCTGCCTCACCTCCTAAGGCCACCTCCATTTCCTCTCCTATGAAATGGGGGACAACGCTAACATCGTGGGTTATGATCCTTAGAGATAATGTTTATAAAGCTCATAGGAGGCAACAGAGAAATTGCAAATATACAGAGCAACACAATCTGAGTTTTCACGTACATCTTATATCTTTCATCTGTCATTGACAAACAGTATGCATAGGAATAGTTCAGACAGTATTAGTGGATTGTTGTATTCATTCTTCACTTACCCATCAGCCTCAGAGGAAGGTTGAGAACCAGGCAGAGCCTCTTTTTTTCTGTTAGCTAGTATTTTGCATATATGATATATTCATTTTTTAATCTATTTACATCTACCTCATTTCTAAAAAGTTGATGTGACACATATTTTCTTGTCTAGGTAGGCTTTTCCCAAAAAGTCTTCTCAAAAATAGTTATGGGCACAGAAAAGTGCTAGAAGGGCTGTTTGACAAGCCAATAGGTTCCAGGTAACAATTCAAATGAACAAATACTGGCTCCAATATATGAAGCAGATGCTGGGTGCTGAGCACTGACGCATCATCTCACATGACTCCCCACAACTCTTCACCATGACTCTGTGCTTTAGGAGGCACAGCTATCACAACTTCCAGGTGAGGAAATTAAGGCTCATGGTCAGCCCTCTGGCTTCTCAGCAAGTGGCAGGTATGGAATCTGGGCATACAAGTCATTTCTCTCAACTCCTGACACCGTACTCCCTGCAGCCCACGACTGAACTTCCAACAGGAGCTGTTGTGAAGCACAGAGGATTTGGTCTCACAAGCACAAGACAAGAGTGAGTGAAGAGGCCTCAGAGAGTTTGGCTTCAGCATGATCTTAAGGAAAAGGTGAAATGAAATGCTGTCAATAGTGAACTCCTGAGCCTCACAAGAAGTTAGGCTGGGTAGGGCAAATCCCATTATACCTAAATACACACACACACACACACACACACACACACACACACACACACACACACACACACACCAGCTTTCAGGCCCATCTCCACCAACACCGTTTTGTTTTGTTTTGTTTTGTTTTGTTTGCAGTACTTGGGGTTGAACCCAAGTCCTCACACATACTTGGCAAGTGCTCTACTACTGGGTGCACCTCCAGCCCATTTTTTATTTTTTATTTTGAATCAGGGTCTTACTAAATTGCACAGGCTGCCTCTGTCCTTAAATATACCAATCTTCCTGCCTCTGTCTCCTAAATTGCTGGGATTACAACTGTGAGCCACCGAGCCTGGCCTCCACCAACACCTTTCAACATTAATAAAAATCTGGTGTGATTGTGCACTCTTTTAATCATTTAACCAATATTCATGGAATACTCCTCTGTACCAATACTCATGGAATACTCCTATGTACTAAGCACTGTGCTTTGTGTGAGATCCTTCTGAGCCCGTTGGAAGATTTAGTTCAGAAATTTAACTATTAGATGTGTCTTTCAGGAAAACCACTGAATTTGCTGTAGACATCGCTCTATTCTGGGTAGACCTGGTAATTAGTCACTAAAACTGAGGTTACACAGGCATGGTGGGTATACGTGTAATCTCACCACTCAGGAGGCTGAGGCAGAATGACCGACAGTTTGAGGACATCCTGGGCTACCTAGTGAGAACTTGTCTTAAAAAAAAAGGTTGGGGGGAGATGGAACAATTCAAGCACATTTCAAAAGGAGACCAGACATACTCTATGTTCTTACACCCTTGCTATGGTATGGCCACCCAAAGATGTCCACATTTTAATCCTTAGAACCTGTGACTGTGTTACCTGACAAGGCAAAAAGGCCTTTGCATATGTGATTACTGATCTTGAGATGAAAGATGACCCTGGGTGGGTCCAGTGCAATCACAAGTGTCCTTTTTATGAAGGAAGCAGTAGGTCAAGGAAAGGAGACATAAAGAGAATCAGAGGGTAGTGATGCAGGACCATTAGCCAAGGGATGCAGGCAATCTCTAGAAGCTGGGGAAGGAAAGGAAACTTTCTCTCTTCTAGATGCTCCAGAGGGAAGACAGCCTGCCATCATTTTGATTTTAGCCAAGACTGAGCAGTGACATAGTAAATCTGTATTGTTTTAAGCCAATAAATCTGTGATAGTTACAGCAGCAATAAGAAACTTGCAGACAGGCCTTTCTGAATCACATGCTAATCACATGTTCAATCCCTCTAAATGTAAGACACAATATAAAATGACATCACTTAAAAAAGAAAATGTTTTTTCATACGAGTCTTTTTACAAGCTCAAGAAAACCAAGCCTGGTCTTTCTGTGAAGATAAAAGGAAGATGGGTAGCAAAAAGGTGTAATATGCAATTTGACCTTTCTGGGAGGGCAGTCCATCATTTATAAACATATGAGTATACGGCAGTCCATCATCTATAAACATGAGTATATAAACAAAAAGCTATTGTAACTCATATGAAATCCACACACACCCCTAGCATATGGACCAGTTCACAGAATCATAACCAAAGAAACAACAATCAGAAAAGTAAAATTAAGACAACTCAAATCTTGATTCAAATTTCAAAATTATAAAGGAGGAAAGACATTTTTTAGAAATAACTTGTTAAAAATCTTACTAAGACTTCTCTCATTCTCCTGTTTGAAGTATAGCAATGGCTCCCATTTCTCTCGTTCCCCCAAATTGTTCTCAATACCCCACTCTATCACCTCTCTACTCATGCTCTCCTGTCCTCTCCAAGCCTCAACTCTTTAACATGTAATTTCTGTCCTTTTCAAGTGGGGGTCCAGGGATGCTGCTAAACATATTACAATGCTCATGTCAGCACCCCCAACAAAGAACTATTTACACAAAATGTTAAAATGCTGAGAATGAAGATTGACGGGGCCCTTATATCTCCTGACTTCCTTTTTATAGCAAAGGTAGCTCCCTGACTAATGAGACAAGGTTGCTTCCCCCTTAGAAAGGCAAGGAGGAAAAACTCCTGCCATCTCTTACAAGTCAATGTATTTCCTTTTATGTCTGTGTTATGAGAATTAAATGCAACAACATATGCGAAATACCTAACATGTTTGCTGAAACCATGGGTGCTAACAGGTACTCAAAAAGTATTAATTTTCATCCCTTTTTCTAGAAAGGAATGAAAAATCCAATTTATTCTAAATACAATATCCCTAAGATAATAGCATCTCACCTTGCTGTGGCCTTCTACCCCATGACTGCCTCCAATTTTTGAATATTTCAATTATAAAAAGGGAATAGTGCATTCCCTAGGAAAATTAGGTTTAGGGAATTAGAATATCAGAAAAATAACCGAGAAGAGAAATATTAAAATCCAACATTTGAATGATGAATACTCAATGCTCCAATTAATATGTTTCGATACTTCAACAAAACTTTTTATCAACTAGCATTCACAATTTGTTAGAAACAAAATAACCTTTACTTGTTTTTTAAAAATGCCTAAAGAGCTGTGAAGCTCTTTGCATTTTGGTTGAACATACAGAATTTTAATTTCTCTGCACAAGTTTTTTAAATTGTCAACATATATAAAACCTGTTTTAACAATTTTAAGTCATATAGTTCAGTGGTATTAAGTACATCTACATTGTTGTGCAGGCATTAATCTCCAGAACTTTTCTCATCTTCTAAATCTGAATTCTGTACCCATTAAACAAAAACTTCCCCCCTTCCATGGTAACCATTCATGGTAATCACCATTATTCTTCTGTCTCTATTAACTTAATTACTTTAAGTTGTTGTTGGGTAGTGTTAAGTCAAGTCCGATTCATAGTGACCCTGTGTATAGCAGAAGGAAACACTCCCTGACACTATGCAATGCCCACAACTATGTCAGTGCTTCTCTGCTATTCATAGGGTTTCAGTGGCTGATCATTTCTTGATTGTTTCAGGAGTGGGCTGCCAGGTCCTTCTCCCATGATTACTCTAAGAACCTCATATAAATGGAACCATGCAGTATTTTTCCTTTTGTGACTGACATATTCCACTTAGCCTGTTGTTTTTGAGGTTTATCCATGTTGTGGCATGTGCCAAAGTAGTTTTCCCTTTTATGGCTGAATACTATTCTACTGTAGCCCATTTTGTTTACTCATTTTTCCACCAATGGTCACTTGGGTTGCTTTGACCTTTGGCTATTGTGAATAATGCTTCTGTGAACATGGATGTTGTGTTGTTAGGTACTGTCATGTCCAACTCACAGCGACCCTCATGGAGTTTAAATGGCTCATTGTTTCAGGATTGCTGTGGGAATGCATTGCCATGTCCTCCCATTTTTGTGGTGCTGGGGATCGAACCCATGTTCTCACAGAGTGTGGATCAGCACTCTTCCAACGGAGCTAAACCCAGCCCTGTGAACATGGATATAGTATTTGTGTTTTTTATATAATCAATACTCAAGTCATTATGACCAAAGGCCTCAACCATGTTCATGTTACTTTTGTACATGTTTAATGTAGAACTCAAGTTTTTACTTTTATTGGCCTGCAAAAATATACAAGATTTCTGAAGCAAAATTATACAAACAACAACAAATTACATGATTTGAATGCATGGTGTTCTTTAGTCAGCCTAGCTAATACTATTCTAGGCAAGGAACTTCATCTTCCAATAATAGGGTTTTTTTTTTTTTAATTATTTACTGAATAGTTACTATGTACCAGATATTGAGGTGGGAACTTCAAATGTATTAATGTATGAAATGCTCATAGCAACCCTATGAGAGACATACCATTGTTATCTCATTGTACTTAGCCTAGCTGTTGAGGGTGAGGACTTGGGCCACATTACTTAGGTCCTCTCCTTACTAGGAACTTAGTCAAATTAAGTAACTGTGCATTAATTTCATCCAATGAATCTAGGAGCAATGCACACGCCTATAATCCCAGCGATTCTTCAGGCAGAAGTAGGAGGATTGTAAATTCAAGGCCAGAGGCAGCCTGTGTAACTTAGCGAGACCCCGTCTCAAAATAAAAGGTAAAAATGGGCATGGAGTGTGGTTCAACGGTAGAGTGTGAGGCCCTATGGTAGAGTGTGAGATGATAATATCTACTTTAGAGTGCTGTTATCAGGATTATTGTTGTTAGCTACCATTGAGTTGGGTCTGACTCATAGCGACCCTATATATAATAGAATGAAACACTCCTCGATTCTGTCCCCGGAACATTATCATTTTTATGTTTAAACCCATTGTTGCAGACACTGTATCAATCTGTTTAGTTGAGAGGCATCCTTTTTTTGATGACCTAACACTGTACCCAACATGATATCCTTCTCCAGTGATTGGTCCCTCCTGAAATATGTCCAATATAAGTCAGACACAGTTTACCCATCCTAGCTTCCAAGGAACACTCTGGTTGCACTTCTTCTAGGACAGATCTGTTGGTTCTTTTGGTAGTCCATGCTATATTCAATGTTCATATCCAGCAACATAAATCAAAAGGATCAATTCTTCTCATGTCTTTCTTATTCAACATCCAACTTTCACAACTATATCATGCAACTGAAAATATCATGGCATGACTCAGGAGCACCTTTGTCTTGAATGTGACATTTTTACTTTTCAGCACTTCAAAGAGGTCATTTGCACCAGGTTTTCCCAGTGCAATGTGTCTTTTGATTTCTTGACTGCTGCTTGTGTGGATGTTGATTGTAGAACCAATTAAGCAAAATCTTGGACAACCTCAATCTTTTCTCTATTAATCATGTAGTTGCTTACTGACCCACTTGTAAGGATTTTTAGTTACTTGATGTTCAGGGACAATCGATACTAAAGGCTGTGTTCTTTCATTTTCATCAGTAAATCTGTCACATCCTCTTCACTTTCAGCAAGGAGAGTAGTGTCATCTACGTAACACAGATTGTTATTGAGTCTTTCTCCAATCAAGATATTGTGTTCTTCTTCATAAAGTCCAGCTTCTTGGATTATTTTCTCAGCATAGAGATTGAAGAGGTACAGTGAAAGGATACAACCCCAATGCCTTTATTGACTTTTAAAAAGGCAGTGCTTTCTTGTTCTGTTCAAACGACTGCTTCCTAGTACATGTACAGATTCCTCATGAGTACAATTAAGTGCTCTGCTATTCCAATTCTTTGCAATGTTATCCATAATTTATTATGATCCACACAGTCAAATGCCTTTGTATGGTGAGTAACATAGACATCTTTCTGGTATTCTCAGTTTTTGGCAAATATCCATCTGATATCAGCAATGATATCCCTGGTTCCATGCCCTCTTCTGAATCCAGCAGTTCCCTGGGAACTGGGATTACAGGCATGCACCACTGCACCTGGCTTGAATGATCTTTAGCAAAATTATCCTTGCATGTGATATTAATGATATCTTTCAGTAATTTCCATTCAGTTGGATCCCCCTTTTCTGAGAACAGGCACAAGTATGGATCTCCTCCAGTCAGCTGGCCAGGTAGCTGTTTTCTAAATCTCTGGTATAAACATATTAATACCTACAGTACTGCATCTGTTTGCTGAAACATCTGGGTTGATATTCCATCAATTTCTGGAGCCTTGTGTTCCACCAATTTCTTCAAGCCAGCTTCCACTTTGTTCTTCAGTACCATTGGTTCCTGATTATACACTACCTCTTGAAATGATTGGTCACCAGCCAATTCCTTTTGGTATAGTGACTCTGTGTATTCCTTCCATCTTCTTTTGATGTTTCATGTGTCATTTAATATTTTCCCTGTAGAATTCACCATTGCCACTGTAGGCTTGAATTTTTTCTTCAATTCCTTAAGCTTGGGAAATACAGAGTGTGTTCTTCACTTTCAGTTTTCTATCTCCAGCTCTTTGCACATGTCATTATATTTGATTTTCTGTTCTCAAGCTGCCTATTGATATCTTCTATTTAGGTGTTGAACTTTGTCATGTCTTCCTTTTACTTTAGCTACTAGATGCTCAAGGGTAAGTTTCAGACTCTTTTGACATGTAATTTGGTCTTTTCTTTTTTCCTGTCTTTTAATAACCTTTTACTTTCCTCATGCATGATGTCTTTGATGTCATGCCACTACGTGTCTGGCCTTCAATCATTAGTGCTTAACATATCAAACTTGTTCTTGAGGTGGTCTCTGAACTCAGGTGGGATATACTCTAGGTCATTCCTTGGTTTCTCATACACTTGTTCTAATTTTCTTCAGTTTCAGTTTGAACCTGTATATAAGCAGTTGATGGTCTGATCCACAATCAGCACCTGGTCTCTTTCTGACTTTTGATATTGAGCTTTTCCATTGTTTCTTTCCACAAATATAGTCATTTGGTTCCTGTATGTTACATCTGGTGAACTCCATGTAAATAGTTCCTGTTTATGTTGGTAAAAAAATGTATTTGCAATGAAAAGGTCATTAGTCTGACAAAATTCTATCACGTGATCTCCAGCATCTTTTTTGTCACCAAGGCCATATTTTTTGATACTGAGCCTTCTTCTGTTTCCATCTTTTGTGTTCCAGTCACTAGTAATTTTATCAGAGCATCCTGATTACATGTTAGATCTATTTCAGATTGCAGAAGGTGGTAAAAATCTTCCCCATCCTTATTTGTAGCCTTAGTGGTGGATGTGTAAATGTGAATAATGGTAATATTAACTGGCCTTCCTTTTAGGTGTATGGATATTATTCTATCACTGACAGCATGGTGCTTCAGGATAGATCTTGAGATGTCTTTGTTGATGATGAATGCAATTCCATTTCTCTTTAATCTGTCATTCCTGGTATTGTAGACTATAAGATTATGTGATTCAAAATGGCCCATGCCAGTCCTTTTTGCTGACTGATGCCTAGAATCTCGATGTTATGCACACCATTTCCCTTTTGGTGATTTCTAAGTTTCCTAGAGTCATACTATGTATATTCCATGTTCCAATGATTAATGGATGTATACGGTTGTTCCTTCTCACTTTGAGTCATGCTACATCAGCAAACGAAGGTCCCTGGGGCTTTACTCCATTCCTTCATTAAAGTAAACTCTACTTTGAGGAGGCAACTCTTCCCCAGTCATCTTTTGAGTGCCTTCCTACCTTGGGGGCTCATTTTCTGGCACTATATCTCACAGTGTTTCTGAGCTCTTCATGGGGTTTTCAATGGCTAATTATTTGGGGAGTAGGTTAGCCATGTCCTTCTCTCTAGTCTGTCCTAGTCTGGAAGCTCAGTAGGTCACACTAACCCACAAGTCTAGTATTTATCACATATTCCCAACCTAATTTCTATACTTAAGTCAATGTTCAAGACAATGTCTTATCAAGGATCCTTTCCTATCTTATCACCATCTCCTGTCTAGTACAGCTGTTGTCCCTGGAAGTGTAAGGTGAGTAATTAAAGAAAGAGGCTGAGGGCAAGATAAAGATGCTAAAAATAAATATGTCAAAATGAACTTTTAAGGGAGAGAATGTATGTTGAAAGTACATAATCCCTAAAAGATTAATTTCTGCTGTTCTTCATCATTCCAAAAACGCCTAGTGGGCACCATTTCTAAGCTATTTCCTATGGTGGGTATTGACAACACCATGAAGAACAAGAAGACTGAAGTCGTTTCCCTAATGGATCTTATTTTGTAGTGTGGAAGGCAAATGTTAAGTAATAACAAGACGAGTAAGCTTAGATTAAAATCATATTTTTACAATCATGACTTGGGTGTTGACTCCAACCTTATCCTGAACTTTCTTCCCTGCAATTACATCACAGTCAAGGTCATTCCTATTCAGGGTCCTTGCACTTGCTACTTCCTTTGCTCTGCTCCACACTACTGCTTGATGGGTCCTTCTCATTATTTGGGTCTCAATGCCTTGGAATAGCCTTCCTTGACTGTGTCATCTTATTGTATGTAGGTCTTCTTTGCTATACATATTTACTTTCTTTGTTTACATAAGCTACACAGGAACAGAGGTTCTGTTCATTTTGTGCACATTTAGAAAACACCTGGCATATAGTAGTTAGGCAATCTTTTTGTTGTTGTCCCAGCCTCACACACACTTTGCAAGTGTTCTACCACTGAGCTGCACCCCCAAGCCCATGTTTAAATTTTTTTTATTTGGAGACAGGGTCTTGCTAAATTGCACAGGCTGCCTCCAGCCTTGAACTCACAATCCTCCTGCCTCTGCCTCCCTAGTCACAGAGAATACAGGTGTGCACCACTGCCTGATGATAGTTAAGTATTCTCATGGCTTACAGATGTCTCTACTGTGTAGTCATTTATTTATTTATTATTGAGATTACCCTCTAATTCAGTCTTTTAGTTATATATCTGTAGCTTTTTGTCCATGAACCTCTTAGAATCATATTCTGCTGTGTATCTGAGAGCTTAGGTGAGTGAATAAAGGACAAAGACACCTCTAGGACAGTATTAATAAATAGCAATTGAAAGAATAGGTTCTGCAGCTCAGTATACCTTGGAGAAACAAATATGATGCATCCACAATGAATCACTACTTTTGCTATGTTTGAGTGATGGGTGAGGAACCTTGGCTTCTAGAGCAATGAGAATGTTCAAGTCCTCCTGCTTCTGAGTTTCCTAAACTGTGAAATTAGGTACTGAAGCCAAGAGTTCATATGTCAGGACATAAGGATTCTGATTTCATTCCATCATTCTTGGTGCCTGCAAACTTTGGGTAAGTGCAACCACTCGGACACCTAGTTTCCTCATCTCTAAAAGAAGGAAAATAAAAGTATGAACTTTCCTACTAGGAATAGGGAATATAACTTAGGGAGATGCCAAAAAATCAGCAATCAAGACAAATAATATTTTAGAGAATTAAAATTAATGCAAAAAATTCATGATGAACAAACTAGCAGCATTTTCAATAAAGCCAAGATCAGCAACAACGCCATGCCAAGCCATACTGGAGCCCAACACAAAAACAAAAAAGATTAAATGAGATTATACTTGTAAGATACTTGGCACAGAGCCTTGCCCATAGTGAGTATACAATAAACATAAATTAATATTGTTAAATAATGTCCAGGGTTTCTTCTAGTTTGGAAATTGCTTAGCTACCAATTGTCCCCACAGTTTAGAGTCCTTAAAAGCATAGCAACTACAGATTTTAATTTTAGGCAAAAATTCTATAAAGTTGGCCCAATGTCCGCTCTCCTTCTTTAAAAATGTAGAATTAGCAGTAGAAAAAAATAAAATAAATTATACTCTAAACTTATGTGCATGTAGGATACAATTAAATACATTGAGTTTTAACATAATTTCAGAACTAAGGTAAGTCTAAATTTGGCCAGAACTACAGTTAAACCAAGCACAAATTATCACCAATTGCTCACGATCTCATCCCAAGCTCCTATCCACCTACTCAAGAAATACCCATTGAAATCTGGGCAGAGTGGCGCACACCTTTAATCCCAGTGACTTGGGAGGCTGAGGCAAGAGGGGGCTGAGGCCAGAGGCAGCCTGCGTGATTTAGTGAGATAATGTCTCCAAATAAAAATATAAATAAAAAATGAGCTAGGGGTGTATCCCAGTGGTAGAGCATTTGCAAAGTAAGTATGACACCCTGGGTTCAATTCACAAGTACTAAAAAAATAAAATATAAATAAAAAATAAATAAAAAGAAAGAAAGAGAGAGAGACACTTTGAAAGTCTATTATGTTCCATTGATAGAACTAGATGCTGGACATAGAAAGATGAAAGAGGCATAGAACTTGCCCTTGGAGACTCTCCTGTGGAGATAAATGATGCTTGAAAACATAGGAAAACATGCCAAGGCTATTGCCCAAGAAAAATGCAATGTAAACTGCAAGGACTTACTATGAGAGGTTATTTCCTTAAGAATTACTGTAAAAATCCTAGGAACTATTAAACACTTTTTATCCATTAACAATGACCCAAACACACTTAAAAAACACTTAAAAGGTATTATGTAAATACTGAGGAAATAATAAAAGTCCATGTGCAATCATTTGTACCTTCAAATGTTGACCCTTGGTCCAGTGGAGGAATTACAGGGGCACAGTAAGATTTTTCACAAAATACCTCCAAATGTATATTCTTTAGCAAGAGGAATAATGAAACGAAGAGGGGAGGGGAGTGAGGATTGTCCAGGTTTCTGAACTTTGCATATGCATCAGCTTCATGTATCTGCTGAGTAGATGAAATATAGATTCGGGGTGAGGAGAAATTTAATGAGGGTCCAAGAGAAAGTCTTCCCTCCTTTATATCCTTCTTAAAGACAGTAAAGGAAGAATAAGCCAATCTGAAAAGGCTACTACTGTATGAGTTCAACTGTAAGACCTTCTTAAAAAGGTAAGAATATGGAAGAACCAACAAGATCGATGCTTGCTAGGAGTTGGGGGGCGGAAGGGATAATAGGCTGAACACAGAGGATTTGTTTTGTGTGTGTGGTACTGGAAGTTGAACCCAGGTCCTTGCCCTTTGAAAGTGCTGGACCACTGAGCAGCACCCCCAGCCCATTTTTTCAGTTTTTGAGACAGGGTCTCACTAAGTTACACAGACTGCCTCTGGTCTTGAACTTGCGATCCTTCTGCCTCTGCCTCCCGAGCCACTGGGATTATAGGTGTGCGCCACTGGGTCCGGCTCATAACACAGAGGATTTTCAAAGCAGTGAGACTACTCTGTATGGAACTATAATGTTGAGTACATGTCATTATACTTTTGTCCAAACTCACAGAATTTATAACCCCAAGGTAACCCCTCATGTAAACTAGGAACTTGGGCAATAATATTATTGTTAATATTAGTTCTTCACTTACAAAACTGTACCACTCTGTGAAAGGGTAGAGGGAATATGGGAAACCTCTTACTTTCTACTCAGTTTTGCTGTGAACCCAAAACTCCTATAACAAAAATAAATTCTTCAAAAAGAAAAGAATACATCATCTATTGCTTTTATCTCCAGTCTTTCAGCTATATCTTGAATGTGTTCTAGTGCTTCTGCTGAGGTGTTAATGTGGGAGACAGTGGTAAGATAAATGGGTGGAATCTCCCTGACAAATATTGAGAGTTGAGGCTCACCTGGCAGCTGCTCTTACTATACACAGGTAATATTCCACAAGAAATGTCTTCTTGGTGAATCAAACTCTCCTTTTTATTACATGGTTACAAAAGTTAATGTGAACGGACATATCCACAGCAGTGTCTCTTGATTTTATTGTTCGTGGGCACTCCAAATTTCAAGAGCTAGGTTCAATACCCTCATTTTTATGTTTTAGAATCTTATATGAGTGACCTCTTGTGTCTTGATGTCTATAACTGATGTCTTTATGTCTATAACTGATTTTATGCCATCAGAAAAGAGACAGTAGTCCAAATATGTGACTGATGAGTTTTAAGATATACCCTATAGCAGACAGTCTCTGGTTGGGAATATGTTCCAGAAATGACCAATTTGGATTTATTCATAAGATCATTCTCCAGATGTGTATGGCACTGCCTAGAGAGGCAATTTGCCCCGAGGCCTATCTGGCCCACTTAGAGGTCTGAGACTCATTCCCTTTGCCCTACATCCAGGAAGTCCTGGGCATCGAGCTTTCAAAGATGGTGCCGGTGTCCAACTCCTCTCCTCAGAACCCCCAACACCTGATTGGCTATTTCCAAATTGTAGAATGGTCCCTGATTGGGCCATTGAAGAACAACTCTTGATTGCTTCCTTTTTGGATGCCTCATTTACATCTCCCCCCAATAGGCTAAGCCCCAGTCACCTGACATGACATGGCAGTCTCTAATTGGCCAGGTTAGGGAATATAAGGGCAATGAACAGAACATTCATAGTCCATTCTACTGACTGGGACAGATGAAGCAATAAAGAGCTGAGCACTGGGAGTCAGCATCATCCCTGGAAGAGAGAAGCAAGGAGCCACTGTGGGCATAAATCTCTGAGCCTGCTTTTCTCAAGGTTTCTCAGAGTAGCTGTGGTCATAAGTCTCCTTTCTGGGCGGTGTGGCTCCCTGGCTCTCAGCTCACCCTCACCAGACAGCGGGTCTTCTGCGCCTGGGTCCTGCTCTCGATCAGAGGCCTACGGCTGGAGCAAGACCAGCGGCGGGTGACGCCCCACACAAATGAATTTAACTATGAATCTTAATTATACTTATCCTTGACCAGTACCAAAGGTCATGTTTATTAGCATAATGAATATTAGAAATGAGTTTTCATTGTTAAAATGACTAGTGTTCATGATATATAGATTGGCTGAAATATTTTAGTGACAGTTTTCAATTTTACATTAATAGGACATTAAACTCTAGAGCATTTTTCATCCTACAACATTGCAAATGATGCCTAAGGCTTGATTATAATGTAGTCCTACCTCAGTCCACTAAGTTAGATGATTCTGGTTGCCTGGTGCTTCTAATGTCAACTAAACTGTGCCTTAAGAATGTGATTGTGCTTGTCCCTATTTCATGCAAAAAGAGTAGTCAGAGCACATAGAACAGAGAGCTGCCACTTGGTTGAACTTGGAGGTTATGTGACTGTTTTTTTGCATACTAGATGTGTACCTGTGTGTATGGTAGGATTTGGTACTAGACTTGCTTTTATTGCAGCAAGGTTTGGGGGAGGTAGTTGACATTCATCTGCCTCCAAGTAAACATTAAACATTAAACAAATACAGAATAACTATTATGTGCCCTCTTACAGTGGAACTTACAGTCTGCAAAAAATACACTAGTTGTTGTATTTAACTAAACTGTCCTTAATCAGTTCACACTGTCCTGCTATATCCTTCCAAGCCAGAGACTTCCCAGCAGAGAGTCTGTTCAGAAACTAAAGGTTATCAAAAATCCCTTGGTTCGGATTTTATTAGTAGAAGAATCATTTAACTTACAGGAAAAAATATGTGAGGATGCACTTCAGGCTTGAGAATTTGAGTACTCATATTTTGAGGCTGCTAAGCTTTTCCAAATTCTTCTTGGGAAGGTCTTGCTTTACAATGGTGCTCTGATTACATGCCTTCTGTAGCTCATAGAGAGATCTGCTACCCAGTGATATAACTTGTGAATCAGCAATACAAAATACATTCCATACAAATGAATAATATGATTTCAGAAGGGGCAAAGACAGGATGGGTTCACAAAGCAGACCCTTCTAACAAGGTTAGTGTTGTGAAAAAGAAAACACATAGGAATTTAGAGGAAGCCAGTACCTTAAGCTGAGGATGAGTAACACCTTGATGAAGTAGGTAACACTCCAGCTAGTCCCAAAAGAGTGGCTGGGACTTGACTGCTGTTATTAGTCAGGTTTTGTTGTTGTTGCTGCTGTGACAAATATGTGAGAGAAACAATTTAGAAGGTAAAACAGAACATCATGGAAGAGAGGACATGATGGAGTAGATCTGCTAACCTCATGGCAGTCATGAAGCAGAGAATCAGAATAAGGAGTTCAAGATAAGATACAGCCCTCAACAGCACATTGCCAGTGACCTATCTCCAGTAACCAACTAGGCCCCACCCCCAAAGGCTTTAAGCACTTCCCAATGATGCCAGCAACTTATGAATTCATCAGTGGATTAGTCTATTGATTAGGTGAGAGCCCATATGATCCAATCACCTTTCAAAGATTGAATCCACCAGCTAGGAAGCAGGCCATCAATAAATGAGCCTTTGAGGGGCACTTCATATCCAAACCATAACAAATGCATATCCCTAGTTGTTTCCCTTTGTTAAAAATACAGATCAACCAGGTACAGTGGTGCATACCTGTAATCCCAGTGACTTGAGAGGCAGAGGCAGGAGGATCGCAAGCTCAAGATCAGAGGCAGTCTGTGTAATTTAGTGAGACTCTGTCTCAAAAAGTAGAAAAAAAATGGTCTGGGGGTGCAGCTCAGTGGCACGCACTTGCAAAGCATGCAAGCGGGAGGCCCTCGGTTCTACCCCCGGTTCCACAAAAAAATAAATAAAACCATGCAGGTGTTAATGCAAGTTTTTCAAAAGGACCACTCATTATGGTCATATAAAATACAGTGACTGTGCATTTCTCTATGAGAAGGTAAAAATCAAGATCGTGAGGACAGACATGGACAGGTTTATAATATACTTGTCGAGGCTACTGAACGTTAAGATAAGGCCAGAAAAAGAAAATTAGGTAATACTGAAAAACAAAAACAAAAAACAAAAAAAAAACCCACAAAGAGCAAGAGAAGGATTTTAGTTGCCTCTTAGTATGGTGGGACATTTTTGATAAAATGGGATTTGCTACTAAATAAGTTGTTGTTATTAGCTGCCATTGATTCAGGTCTGACTTATAGTGACCCTATGTACAACAGAAATGCTCCCTGACACTGTGCCACACCCAACACTACTTCAGCGCTTCTCTGCTATTCAAAGGGTTTTTGATGGTTGATTGTTTTGTTTCAGGAATGGGCTACCAGGTCCTTCTCCCATTTTGCAGTGCTGGGGATTGAACTCAGGACCTCAGAACGCACAGAGCAAACACTCTACCAACTGAGCTAAATCCCAGCAATAAATAAGTAGGGGAGTAAAATTACTAAAGCCTTGTAAGTGGCAGAGGGATTACATACCTTTTCCATAATCATCTCAAATAAGTCTAACAGAAAGGAGATATCCATAAAATTCAGAAAAATTGTAAAAGGGTAAGAAGGAGGCTCTTTCATTTACTTTTGGTAGGAGTGTGAATTGGTAGATCTCTTCTGGAGAGCAATTTGGCAGTGTATCAATCAGGTCATACCACAGTAACCAAGGATCCCCAAATGAGTGATTTGAGACAGTAAGTGTTTATTTGTTACTCATGTTGTGTGCTAGTGTCAGGTCAGCTGAGGTTTTCATCTGCTCTGGACTCACTATAGAATACTGGCTGATAAAGAAGCCAAATCTGGTGTATTGAGGATCACTATGGTAGAAGATAAAGGAAGCTCTGGAAACTGGCAATACAATGGTGATGATATGTGCCCTTTGCACTCACAACATATTGAACAAGTTTGTTTCATGGCCTTTCTACCAGCAAGGGGACTAACAGGTACAGCTCTATGAGGCTCTGGAAGGCAGAAAACTACAAATATTTTGCTGGCTGGTCAGATGTCTACATTAGGTCATAAATATTAAAATCAAAATGTCTATACCCATTGACACAGCAATTCCACTTTGGGGAACTCGTCCTAAGAAAACATTCACATAAATATCTATGTTCACACATATTCCCTCCAGCATTGAAAATATGAATTTAAAATTTAAATAACCATAAACAATGAAATTATTACACAAATAATGAGATACCAGTGCAATAGAATTCTATAAAGCCATTTATAAAAATAAGATAGATGTTCCAGATAAAGTGACTCATAATATGACCAAAGCTTATGTATAGATAATACTATTTACATTAAATACTGTGTATTATATTAAAACTATGATCATATTTGCACAGGAAAAAGATAATATAAAGGTCTTAATAAAAGGAAGATTACTAACATAACTTGCTTGTTGAGCATTTAGTTTGATCAAGCATATAGTAGGTATTAAATGCTTTTTAAGCATGATTTCTACATAAAGTATAAGAATTATCATTCCCATCTTACAGATGAAGAAAATAAGGCTCATGTTAAGTGGCTTGTCCAAGGTCACTCAGACAAGTAGTTCTTCATCTAGAGTTCCAGTGTGTCTGAGAATAGAGGCTGCCCGGGGTGGGAGATTAGATGGCATTACTGGTGGAGCAAGAAGGAAGGACTTTCACAATCTACCTTATGATGTTTAATGAGGTTATATTTGTTTTTCTTTACAATCAGCATGTATTCCTTTTACAAAAATAATTTTAAAATAAACATTATCTTTGAAATTTTAAACTGATGCAAACAAAGGAGAAAAACAGATATTGTGTAGACATGACAGAGATAGCTATATATAAATAGAAACTGAGTATTCTTGGGAAAAACATCTACAAATGTACCAAACATCTATCCAGCAGTTGAGTTATAGCAGCAGTGGGAAAGAAAGGTTGTGTCAAACAAAGTGTCTAAAGCAAAGATATGTGAGGGAGTAAATGATACAGGGAGGAGGAGTCTTGCTATGAGGCAGGGTAGCCTAGAAAATGGCAGTTGAAAGATTCTAAAACAGTTTTCTGAGTAAAATTGGAGGCCATCTTGAGAACCTTTGGGTAAACACTCAGGATAATGAGTCACTAAAAACAAGCAGCAAGGTTAATAAGGAATAACTCATGTCAAACAATTCCACAGCCCTTTAAAAAGAGCACTATTAGGGTGAGAATAAAAGAGCCATTAGGAGCCTCTGTATTTGGACAGTAGGATTATCTCAAGAATCCATCCCATATAATGTTTTCAGATGGGCCAGTGCCTGGGAGGTGGGTGCAGATTCAGAGACAGATGGGTGGAAGATATTCATCTATATATTCAAGGATGCAAAGTCACATATGCAAGGATGCTCACCTCATCATTGTATATAACAGAGAAAAGCTAGAAATTATCTGGCCTGCAACCATAGCCCTGTGGCATCTGATCCCATCAGATCTTGGAAGCTAAGCAGGGTCGGGCCAGTTAGTACTTGCATGGGAGACTGCCTGGGAATACCAGGTGCTGTAGGCTTGGGAGATGACCCGGCAACCCCCTCCCAAAAATCAATCCGCCATTGAAAACCCTATGAACAGCAGAGAAGCAGTGACAATAGTGTTTTGCCTATTGTACGTAGGGTTGCTATGAGTCAGATACCAACTCAATGGCACATAACAACAACAACAACAAGAAATTATGTAAATGTCACCAATGGAGGTGTATTAGTTAGCTTTTTGTTGCTGTGACAAAATATCTGATATAAACAACCTATAAGAGGAAGGATTTATTTTGGCTCATGGTTTCAGAGGGCTCAGTCCATGGTTGCTTGGTCCTAGTACATGGGCAGAACACCATGGCAGCAGAGTGTAGTGGTAGAGAACTGTTCACTTCATGGTAGATGGGAAGCGGAAAGAGAGAGAAGGGGACTGGGGACTAGGGATAACCCTCAAACATATACCCTCAGCATTCTACTTCCTCCACCTAGGCCCAACCTTCTCCAGTTTCCACAACCTCCCAAAATAGTGCTACCATCTGAGGATCAAGTCTTCAAAATATGAGCTTGTCATGGATGCTTCATATCCAAACTATAACAAGAGGATTAGTGAAAAGTATATGGAACATTCATGAATGGACTAATACATCAGAGGCTGGCAATCTGTGACTAATGGGTCCAATCTTCTATAACAGGAATAATTTTTATTGTTAAATGATTAAAAATACTAAATGAATAATATTTCATGACAGGTGAAAATGTGTTGTGAAATTATGATTCCTGTATCCATAAACAAAGTCTTGTTATAACAGCCTGCCTGTTCGTAAGTGTTGTCTGTGGCCACTGTCTGGTTGCAATGGCAGAGCTAGGTAACTGTGGTGGAGACTCAGGTGCCTGAAAAACCTGAGATATTTACTGTCAGGCCCTGTGCAGAAAAAGTATGTTGACCTCTATTCTCTAATAGTTCATTAAAAGAGGTTATGATGAAGAGCAGGTTCATTTTAATCTGAAGTGCTATACTTTTTTTCTCGTTGTGGCTCTTTCTTTGCTTTCTTTGACCTGGTTTATTTTTTATTTGGTTTGCTTTGTGTTTCCATTGGTTTGCCCGCCTTTGTCTTATAGCTGTTGCAGATCACTCATTATTCTAAAACAAAAATTAGTGTTTTTTTGTTAGATTAGTAATATCTAATCATTGAAAAATACCAAACTCTAAAGCAGTATAGAAAATATCCTATGTCAGTCTCTGCTGCTAGAGTGGAAACCCACTGAGGGCTGAGCCATATTCTCATTACATCCCCCAGCATATAGCACAGGATCTGGCACATAGTAACCCCTCAATAAATACTTTTTGATGAATTATTACATGAGTGTATGAATTATAGTTTACATATATGAATGGTATCTTTTGAAATGTAATGTTCCATAGTGTGTTTTTTTCTATGTGGTAATATAGGGGGTGCATCAACACACATAGATTACATGGGACAGTTGATAAGAGAAAGCATTTTCCTTCTTGGCAACAGAAAACACACCCCTATGCATGTAGCCAAGGCCCTTTCAGTAACCAGCCTTCTGTATAGCTCAGATGTCGCCTCAGGCAAGTGGAGTGGCTCACAGACAGAAAGCATTTTATTAATCTGTTTTGGGGATGACACAGGAAACCTGGCACAGAACATTTCCTGGGCCTTCTTACTTAGAAGGGTAATTGTACTTCTGTGCCATGAGAATAAACATGGTTCCTCTCTTCCCTGCCCATCCCCTCCTCTTGTTTCTATTTTTTATTTTACTTTAAATTGATATATAATAATTGTACATATTTTGGGGGTATAGTGTTATATTTTGATACATGTATATGTTGTATATGAATCATATCAGGGTATTTAGCACATCCATTAACATACACTATTACCACTTCCTTGTGGTTAGGACACTCAAAATTTTATTAAGAAATGTTCAGAGCTGGGAGTGGTGGCACATGCCTGTAATCCCAGCAATTTGGGAGGTGGAGGAGACAGGAGGATCGCAAGTTTGAGACCAGATGTAGCCTGTGTAATTTAGTGAGACCCTGTCTCAAAAAGTAAAAAAAAAAAAATTAAAAAGGCGGGGGCTGGGTGTGCAGCTCAGTGGTCCAGCACTTGCAAAGCATGCCAGTATGAGGCCCTGCATTCAACCCCCAGTACTGAAAAGAAAAAAAAAAGTTCAATACAATTTTGTTAACCATAGTCAACCTGCTGTGCACTGTAAACAAATAGAACACTAGAACTTATTCCTCCTGTCTAATCGTAACTGTGTCCCTGTTGACCAGTTTCTACCTATCCCTCTTCCTCAACCCTCCCAGCTGCTGATAACCACTTTTCTATAGTCTACATCCATGTGAACAGCTTCTTTAGATTCTACCTCTTGTTCCTGTTTTTTGATCTGCTCCTCTGCCCTTTTCTCCTATCCTTTGCTTTTCCTAAGATGTAGTGTGTAAAGGTGAGTTAATAACACTCTGTTCCAGGTGAGCGGCACTGTGTGTTGTGCCTTTTGAAACTCAGCTTTATGGATTATGCTGGGCAATTTTGATGACCTTTGTGCTTACAATAAGGAAAACTGGGGCACAGAGAAGTGAAATGATTTACCCAAAGTAAAGATCTGCTCCAGAAGCCATGCTCCAAAGCACCTTGCTAGGCTGCTTTTCTAGCCAACACACCTGCCTCCTACTGTAGCACTATTCTCTGATAGATCATAGGCCAACTTACTGTGCATCTTTAGTACCTGGCACAGAGCCCATGCCAGGAGCTGATGCTGTCTACTGAAAAGGTGGAAATGTCATAATGAAACCCCTTATGTTGTCCACTAACTAAAAAAATTACTAATAAAAAGTAAAATACATTAGAAATTTAAATATTGAAAAAAAAAGGTGGATGAGATACATAGTTCATGCTTCTCCAGAGCTGCAGCTGATTTACAAGCTGTTTCATAAAACTGCCAGGGGTTGAGTGGGATGTACCTAGGTAGAAGTTTCCTAGAGGGCAACTTGGCAAAGCTGCTATACAGGTAAATGTTCTTAACTACTGGGCAATACCAATTTTACTTCTAGGAATTTTTCTTCAGGAAATGGTCACAAATGTGTGTTGAAAAATGTATAGATAATGATGTTTACTGCATTATTATTTATAATAATGAAAAACTTTAAATGGCCCCAATGCTCAATGATAAGAAATTGGTGAAACAGATGATGATGCATTTCTGACAGAACATTTTGCAACCAGGAAAAAAATCAAGAGGGAAATGTCACCCAAAGGAATGCACAAGAAGCACCAACAGTGTTTGTAATAATTTCTTTCTCAAACTGGGTGTTCATTATATCATTCTTCTATACATGTCTAAATATTAAGTAATTAGCTGAAAAAAGAAAATTTGAAAACCATGCTTATAATTTTAGTGAGAAAGAATGATCATAAAATATTACATCTAAACCAATAAGTTGCAATAAATAGTATGAACAGTATCATTCTAATTTTGTAAATCGAGTATGTATTTGTAAAGTCTACAAGAAACACACTAATCTTTTACTTATGTTTATACTTGGATAGTATGATTTCAGTTTCTAAAGTGAAAATGAAACAGTCTTATTTTTTAATTAAAAAGTCATACTTTTTAATTTATTGGCTCTTATCTATGACTACTTTCTACTTTACAACTAGCTTCCTAAGCAAGAAACTCTAGCATGATTTTCAGCTTGCCTTTTCTTTTGTATTTACACATCCAACAATTTTATTATTGTTTCCTTCACATTTTCTCCATGTTCTCCTTTGTCTCCAGCTGGTCTCCACAAAGTTTTAGACCTTATTTTTGTCATCTATCTAATGCAGTTCATCGTGGGGTTACCCACATCCTGATCTGGTGGTATTGGAAACTCCTGTGAATTTTCTTTTGGCCAATCTGAGTTTCATTTTTAAGCTCTTAATGGACAGAGATCATAGGGTTTGGCAATGAATTGCTTATAAGAAGTCAAAGATGGTGAT
Source organism: Pedetes capensis (assembly GCA_007922755.1). NCBI lineage: Eukaryota > Metazoa > Chordata > Mammalia > Rodentia > Pedetidae > Pedetes > Pedetes capensis. The sequence continues at coordinate 296,678 of VMDO01000260.1, read as the reverse complement.
AAGCTAAAAACTGACTTTATAACTTCACCCCAGTGAGGCATGTTGTGATACTCAATAGTTCTATCTCATCATGTCAGGGCAGCCATTGAATATTAATAGACAGGAATCCCTCACTGGATGTGAATTCACTAAGCAGCTGTGTGGGCAAGCTGGGATGAGTTCAAGGAGACAAACCTGACTTGTCTTCTCTCTGATTGTCTGTGAGGGAGAACATGCTCAACTTATTGGACGGCACTGTGAAGGCTAATGACCTTGGTCTGGGAGGATTTCTTAAAAGAAATCACAACTGGAAGACAGACATCAAGGTGACAGGGGAGGCCAGCCACACCATGAAAAATGAAATAGTTTCCTGGAGAAAGAGAAACAGCAGAAGTGAAGTTCATTTGGAGTATTTCAGCATATGTTCTGAATTTGAAAACATTGTGCAGAAGGGAGGCAAGGAAACAACATTTTGCTTCATAGCTTAGGAAATGTGTGGGAAAGTGTTTGCAGCAGGAGGATTCAATTATAAGAGCTTCCTGTCCTTTTCTTATGCCTGTATCACTTTCCCTCCTAAAGCTGAAAGAGTAGTTGGGAAAGTTCCAGATGAATGGATTAACTACCTTTTCAAATGAACTTTGTGGAGGTTAATCTATTGCTTCCCATGGGTATCTGTCAGGATTTTTGTGATTGCAAGTGACAGAAACCCAATCCAAAAACAACTTAAACAAAACCAGAAAGGACTTTATTGGCTGCTGTAATGAAAAGCCCAGTAGGTAGTGCTACTTTAGTCACTGGCTAGATTCAAGGGCTTACACAGTGACATCAGGAATCTGTCTTCCTCAGTCTCTTGGCTTTGCTTTCCTCTGAATTGGTTTGAATCTTAAATATACTGTCATTTAATGCTAGCAAAAATGGCCTAGCTGTAAGTAGCTTAAGAACCTCACCAAAAAGCACCGTTTACTCAATGGCTCCTGGTCTGGCTTTGTCACAGGCCTATCCTGGCCCTATCAGTGTAGCCAGAGAAACTAAATGCCCTGATTAACTAGGTTTAGGTTCTGTGCTTACCCTTGGAACTAAGGAGATGGTGTCAATCCCACTGAAATGACCTAGGCTACCATGCCAAGGAGTGGACTTCTCCCAGAGACAAATTGGGATGCCGTGTATAGAGAGGGAAACAATAATGGATGTTGGCCAGTCAAAAGTCTCGTGAGTCCTCTCCGCTCTAGACATTTATGCTTCTGATCAGCATAGCTGCAACATCTAGAACTAGTTTGCTAACACTACTACATGACATCAAAGTAAGTAAGACTGCCTTAGCTGGGAAAAGAAGGTCACAGTCCCTATCCTTTCCTGTTGTAGTTTGTTCTACAGTGACTAAATCCTTAGCCATAAATTTGTGACCAAGGACTTATTACCATAGAAACTTCTTTGGAGGGAACAATTAACATCTACTGTTACCACCGGAATATCGTTATTTCATCAGGACTTGCTAATAATGGTGTTCTTTGACTTTCCATCCTTTCCTATATAACTTCACATTGTCATCATTTCTCTGAGGTCATGGCACACATCAGCACACTACCAGAGAGCTAATTAGTGGCTTGTCAGATGTCCACTTGGTTCTCTCAATTCTTCCTCCATTTTAAGACAGAGGCTCCAGAGATACACAAATAAAGAAAAGCTAGTGAGGGTAACTCTGGGTTGGGCAGCTTAAGAGCAGCACATTGGAGCTTTAACTTAATTGTGAAACAGGCAAAAAAAAAAAAAAAAAAAAAAGATGCATGTTATACACACAGATTATATGCATGGTGTGCAAAAGAGGAAGAATAAAACATTGTAATAGGATCCTCTTATGCTTCTGAAAATATTTGAGTCTTACTTACGCAGAAATAATGGGTAGAGATAGATAGTAAAGTAACATGCCCTTTCCCAAAATGATCAGGTAGAGAAGCACTGAAAATTAAGGGCAGTGTTTCTCAAAGGTTGGCCTTTAGAACCCTTGCATCAGAATTGCCTGAGGTGGTTCCTGCTGTTAGGTGCTGTTGAGTCAGGTTTGACTCATAGCAACCCTATGTACAACGTACTGAAACATTCCCCAACACTGTGCCATGGCTGGCACTATGTCAGTTCTTCTCTGCTATTCACAGGGTTTTCAATGGCTGATTGTTTCAGAATTGTTTTGGGAGTGAGCTTCCAGGTCCTTCTCTTATTTTTGCAGTGCTTTGGATTGAACCCAGGGCCTTAAGAGTGTGCAGAGCAGCATTCTACTGACTGAGCTAAACCCCAGCCCCAACCCTGGTGTATCTCTTTGGTTTTAAGCATCAAAAAGTTATTTGTTGAAAATATATTTGGGCAAGTATGTAAGAGGTATGCAGAATTGAGAGGATCCTGGGGTACGACAAAGGTACTAAGGAAAGTCTGTGGTCAAGAAAAAGGAAATATGTAATTATGGTTGAAATAGTGTACCATTGCTGAACTACATCATCTTTGTGTTTCTTCACTCAAAATTCAAAATCTGGGGAAAGCATACGATTGGCTAAGCTTAGGTTATGCCAATTTCTTGACCAAATCAACAGATGAGAAAGGGAGCCTCACCTCTAGGGAGATAATTGCCTTGGATTACCCTCTGACCAGGACCAAACCCAGAGGGACAACTCCTCCAAATAAAATTGTGTTGAATACAGGTCAGGAAGTGAATGATCGGAAACTACAAAGTAAAAATTTAACACTTTCCCTTTGATGCTTGTTGAAAAGAGATACTGGCCTCAAAAACAATGTTACTAAACAGAATCTCAGAATTTGAGGTCCTAGTACTTTTGTTTTAATAAGGTCCCCAGATCTGATGTGTATATACCAAAGGTTGGAAACCACTAGTCATTGTGGGGAGGGATATGGTGTTAACTTTCCATTACTATAACAAAATAACTGAGATAATCAACTTAAAAAGAGAAAGTTTTATTTTGCCTCATGGTTTTTGAGATACCAGTCCAGAGCCACATGACCTCATTGTTTTGGGGCATATGGTGAGGTAGAACATCATTGTGTAGAGTACATGGTGAAACAAGCTGATCATCTCATGGTGGCTGAGAGGCAAAGAGAGGAAGAGGAGGGGTGAAGGTTTCAATTTCTACTTTCCTCACATGTGACTAGAAGACTTCCAACTAGTCTTCACCTCTTAAAGGTTCTCCCTCCCAATAGTGCCTTGGGCTGTGGGCCAAGCCTTAAACACATAGGCCATTGGGAGACATTTATCCAAAATATGGTGGCAGTGTGGTTGTTAGGTTGTGTTGAGTCAGGTCCAACTCATAGCCACCCTATATACAACAGAATGAAACACTCCCCGACACTGTGTCATGCCCCACACTATTTTCAGTGCTTCTCTGCTACTCATAGGGTTTTTAATGGCTGATTGTTTTGGGAGTGGGCTGCCAGGTACTTCTCCCAAGCCTATAGCACCCAGTATTCTCAGGTGGTCTCCCATCCAAGTACTAACCAGGACTAACTGTGCTTAGCTTCTGTGATCTGATAAGATCAGATGCCAGGACAGCACGACTGTAGGCATCCAAATCATAGCAGATACATGTATGCATACACCTCTGAAAAACTGTAGTAATTTGCTGAAACATTAACTTGAATGGGTTAGATAAGAAGGAAAGGAAAAGAAAAGAAAGGAAAGGAAAGGAAAAGATTAATAGAGCTAATAAGCAAACTTCTTTTTTTTTTTTTTTTTTTGGCAGTACTGGAGGTTGAACCCAGGGCCTTGCACTTGCATGCTTTGCAAGTGCTGTACCACTGAGCTGCACGCCCAGCCCTTTATTTTAAATTTTTTTTTTTGAGAAAGGGTCTGGCTTAATTATGCAGACTGCGTCTGGTCTTGAACTTGCGATCCTCCTGCCTCTGCCTCCCGAGTTGCTGAGATTACAGGTGTGCACCACTGTACCTGGCAGCAAACAAACTTCTAAAACTTCCTTCCAGAAGTTTTTTGGAAGCATGAGGACTGACTTACTCTTGGTGAACATTTAAAAATTGCATAAATTCTTTGAGTAACTGAAATGCTTGGTATCTATTCTTGATATCACAGAATAGTCTCACTGAGGGCTGGGTTTGGAAGGGCTGTCATATTCACTTCCATTCACAACATTCATATTCACACATTTAAGATAATAAGGTTTAATGGGCATTTGAAATCTGGCAGAACTACATTCAAATAGGCCTCTGCTAGTTAGTTTTGTGATCATGAACAAGTTACATAAGATATCTATGATTCTTTATTGTTGTTGCTGGTGTTAGGTGCTGTCGAGTCAGTATCAGACTCATAGTGACCCTACCACAACAGGCGAGATACTATTGTCAATGTTTCTCTGCTATTCATAGGTTTTCAATGGCAGATTGTTTTGGGAGTGGGGTGCCATGTTCTTCTTCTAAGCCTACAGCACCTGGTATTTCCAGGCATTCCCCTATCCAAGTACTAACAAGGCCTGACCTGACTTAGCTTCTGAGATCTGACAGATCAGTCACCACAGTGGAATGGCTGCAGGCATGACTCTTTATTAGCATATATTAATTTTACAAAATAATGGGTTTCATTATTTTTCATTCAGGTATATCATGTACTTTGATCATATTTACCTCCCATTGCCCTCTCTTGTCCCCTTTCATCCCTCCTGCTGGTCCCTTTCCTTTTCCCAAATAGTCCTTCTACTTTCATATCTTTTAAAAAATGTCTAAATTCTATATATGAGAGAAAACATGCGATGTATGTCTTTCTGACTATTACTCACTTTCCTCATGTGTAAAACAAGACTAGTAAAACTGACTTCATATGGTTTTTCTATGAATTAAAATGAGATAATGGATGTGAAATTCTTAGCAAAATTCCTGACATGTGGTCTGTGGTAATGAAATAGTAGTTACTGTGATTAAATAATTAATACTATGTATTTATAGATGGTTTATAGGGATGACCAGGAGAAAGTATTCACTTAAGAATCTAGAGAAGAAAACAAACTCACCTTGTGGTCCTTGAAGAATGCCTCACGATGAGAGCCTGGAGAACTTTCTCATTGTTTCCCTCCTCCTTGTTTCCCTTCATGAAACTTTCCCAGGTCCTGACATAAGGCTGTTGAGCCTGAAAGTGCTGCTTCCGATTCCAGTCTGGTGCTGCTTTCCACTCCAGTCTGGTGGTAATGGCATCTTCTTCCTGTGTTTCGAGTAAGGGGGTCCTCTGTTCCTTCAGAGGTACCTTCGCCAAGGTACCTCTAAAAAAGTCAGACCTTTCTGTTATTCACATTGAAATCTTCTCTATAAATGTCTATTCTTTCTACTTTTTCTTGTAAAACCAAATATTATATCCTATCAAAACCAAACAGTGGAGCAAAGAAAAGGATAAAGGGATGAGAATCATGTCAGGCCTCAGACTCTTGGAAGACATTTCTTCACTGGTGTAGCATTAAAGAATTACCAGTCAGGTATGGTAAGAATCAATACTAGCTAGTAAAAATAATAATGAAATGAGAATCGGTGCCATTGGAGAGGATGTGCAGAAACTAGAATTCACATACACTGCAGATGGGGCCATAAAATGGTACAACTTTGGAAACCAGTCTGGCATTTTATTTTCAAAATATAAATATATATGGGTACATACCATACTATCCAGGTGTTTTCCTCCTAGCTATCTGTCCAAGAGATATAAAGCATACATTCACACAAACCCTTGTACAGGCATGTTTACCATGGATTTATTTATACAATAATAGCTAAAAACTTGAAACAACCCAAGTACCCATTTAAAATGAATGACTAAACAAGCTGTGTTATACCCATATGTTGTTGTTGTTGTTGTTAGGTGCCATCAAGTCAGTGTCCAACTCATAGTGACCCTATGTACAACAGGTGAAATACTATTGTCAGTGCTTCTCTGCTATTCATAGGGTTTTCAATGGCTGATTGATTTTTGGGAATGTGTTGTCAGGTCCTTCTCTCAAGCCTATAGCACCTGGCATTCCCGGATGGTCTCCCATCCAACTACTAACCAGGCTGATCCTGCTTAGCTTCTGAGATGTGATGGGATCAGATGTCACAGTGGTAGGACTGCAGGCCTATATCCATATACTGGACTACTATTCAGTACTGGAAAGGAATGGATTACATATACAACATGAATGGATCTCAAAATAATTATGTGAGTGAAAGAAGCTGTCCAAAAAGGATATAAACTGTATGATTCCATTTATATAAAATTGTAAACTAATTTAGAGTGACAGAAAGCAGATCAATGGTTGTCTAGGAATGGAAGTACACAGAAAAAAATGCATAAGGAAAAGTTTGTGGACAACAGAGATACTGATCTTTATTGTGGTGATGGTTTCACATATGTCAAAGTGGATCAACCTATTCTTTGAACATAAGTGACTTAGTGTTCTTCAATTATATATCAAAAACATTGTTCTCTTACAGAGAATGCTAGGTTAAGAATCAGAAGGCAATGGTGCCAATCTTGACTCCTATACAAAGTGGGCCCTCGGACAAGTCTTTTTGCCTCTGTGGGCTTTCATTCTTTCATTTTTAAATGGAAAGTGATAGACTGGTTTATGTCCAAGGTCTTACTCAGTTGAAAAAAATGTGATTGTATAATGGTCTTTCAGCCAATAGGTAAATCTGTCAAGGAATCAGTTTATTCAATTGATGTTCTAACTTTATGCTTAATTTTTTCCCTGTGCTTAATCGATTTGCTGAATTCTCAGATCTCAAACACAACAGACCAATACAATGAACTTTTTCAAGCTTTGAAAAGAGATCAATATAAGCCTAACGTCTTCATGTTAAGTCTGTTATCAGTACCTGCAGATTCATAAGCAACTCTCCCATGAAGGATGTATATTAACAATGATTCTTGAAGGTGAGACTTACAAAAGAAATATGCTCACATTTCCTTACCATTAGCTAATAGACTGTACAGTTACCCAAATAGCTCATACACTTTCTCCACTACTAAACCTTCCTGACTATGCTCTGAGACCCTGAGCTCTTTCTCCTGAAAACCAGGATTCTGTCCCATTCTTCTTGTATTAGTATGGTTTGGGGGTATAAAGTTTATCCATGTTCCTTTTTTAATTTTTAAATTTTTTTGTGAGACAAGATCTGACTATATATCCCAGGTTGGCCTTCTCAGTCCTCCTGTGTCAGCCTCCCAGGTACTAGGATTATAGGTATGTGCCTCCAAGCCCAGCTCATGGTCCTTTTCTTTAAAATGGGCATAATAATAGACTTACTTTGAGGATTGATAGAGGAGGTAATCCATGCTGAATATTTGGAACAGTCCTTGGTATAATGTAAGTCCTCAAATAAATGTTAATTGTAATTGTTCTAGTTATTAATGTTGCTGGGTAGTGTAGTTACTCGGGTGTGTGTATGTCTCCTTAAGAGAGCGATGACTGCTTTGGGTTCATCTTTGTGTCCACCACGGTGAACACTCAGTAGGCGTTTAATGAACATTTTTTGGATAAAGGCAAAAATTATGACTAATAGCAAATGCAGGGACTCAGGATGTTTTCTTCATTGGACACACAGCCTCTGTACGAATCTTGCTGACTGCAAAGAAAATGTCACCAACTGTCAGAGATACAGCAACACATTGCTCAAACATATGTGCTGGGGAAGCCAGAAACTTGTTATTGTATGTGTGAGAAATCCATAACCAACACAGTCAAAGAAATGCTCTTGGATCGTTTACTGGACTCCAATAATGTATTTTTATATAATTTATTCTCTTGTGAGTTTATAAGGAAGGTATCAGTGCTTCTGTGGAACAAGGTCATGGGAATGAGTAGAATGCTAGTTGAGTGTCCCCATGCCTGTGCATTCTCACTTGTTCTCTGGGGGCCTTTTTCTTCCCCCAAGATTGAATCATTCACTTTAAAGCATCAGCAAAGACTTGAAGACACAGTGAAAGAGGCTTCTGGCTCAAAGATTTTATGTTTAATGTTTACAGGGTGAGCATTTCTATTTTTCAGAACTACTTAGGCCTTTGGCTAGAAAAGAGGGGAGAAGAGATAGTGGCACTATTCAAACGGGAAGCTGACTTAGGTCCAAGGTCAATTTTGGGTATTATCTAGGGAAGACTATTAAGTGTCAACAACCAGCCCTTCTGTAACTGTGTCCAGTTTGAGTCTATAGTTGTAGGCCTGATCTTTTAAATGTTCAACACCATCTGTACACCATGAATCTAAGGACCAAGTCTCCAAAGCATGAACCCTTGGGCGACAAATCATAGCAATATCCAAAACCACATGCAAATGTGAAAGTGAAAATTTCCATTTTTCTTGGTCTGTGCTAATGATGGAGTGACACCAAATCTAAAAAGACTGCATCCTTTATCCCTAAAGTAAATTCCATAATGATAGTCTCTAATATTTTGACGGCAATGTTTCTAAATACCACTGGAAGCATGCTTGTACCTATAGGTTGTAGTATGTGGTGCTGACTTATTTACTTCTAGGTAGGGATCACTATCTAGAATGAGATAGACTCTGTTCAGTGATCTTAGTGTCTTATCCTCTGCTTGATATTCACTTTGATTACTATTGTCATTATTTTTATTTTTACTTTAAGGAAGTTGAGCTCTGACTGATGTGTTTATTTCTTATCAGGAATCTAATTCTTGTGATCTTTGGGAGTACTGTGAGTTCTGATCTTTAATGATATTTAGTTGCTGGATCTATACTTTTAAGAAAAATTATTTGTATCAATTGTTAATTCATTATTTCATTCATCCAACAAGTATCAAGTGCCCACTTTGTGCCTGCGAGAGAGCTGAAGGCCAGGGAGTCACATAATAGATAAAAGCAAACACAGCTTCAGTCCGCATGGAACTAAGCATGTGGGAATGGAGACTGACATCTGTCAAATGCTCATAAATTCATGTGAAATCACCTGTGATGAGTATTCTGAAGAGGTATGTATTTCTGATGAAAGGAGGATCTGATCTTCTCCAGATTTCAGGAAGTTTTCCCCACATTAAATGATGACTGAGCGGAGAGTTGATGGATGAGCTGGTGTTAGCTAGGCAAAAAGGGAAGGAAGAGAGTTCCAGGGATCCTGAGCTGAAAGTGCCCATGCTCTGAGATGGAAGGAACTGGGTGGAGACCATGAGGTCCCACAGAAAGGCCAGTGCTGCTGGAGAGTGGAGACAAGAGAGTGAAGAGTTTGGTGGACATCTGATCACTCAGGGTTCTGTATATCATGTTAAGGAGTTTGGTCAGCAATGGATTTCAATCATGGACATGACCTAGGATCATTTGCATTTAAAAATATAAGGAAGCTGGAGTTTGGCAAAAGAATAGGAGGGGGATGGAATGATAGCAATACTCAGTGTACTAACTGTGACTCAGAAGTCTGCAGAAATATGTCCTAGGTTGATGTGTGTAGCAGATGACAACTGTGGTAGAACTGTACCACCAGGCATGTTGTCTCCCAACATTTGATAACTGGCAGCTCAAATACTGTGTTTAACGCTGGCCTCTATGGAGGCCTCATTAGCAATTAGAATTCTATGTCTTCTCAGATCACAGCAACTTCCATAAAAAGAAATGTGAAAGAAAAAGACCTGAAAATATGCCTATATTTATTTATTTATAGGCATATTTTCAGGTCTTTTTCTTATCTCTGCCCCAGCTAGATTTTACCCTTCCTGTTCACAAATTAAAAATACCCATAATCTTTCTACCATGTTTCCATTGTTATTTTTCAGTCATTTAGTCATCCAACAGTTGTATAGCTACTACATTCACTCTTGCTGTAGGTGTTGGTGAATCCCAGATGAGTAAGAGTCCCTTTCCTCCTTACATTGTAATAGGAGAGGAGATCAAAATGTTAATGCTATACTAACACTCTGTGATAGGGTCTATGATGTATGATATATGTAGGAAAAAATGCTCTGTGAGTCTTACAAAAGGCGTCATCACTATTTCTATGGAAGTGATAGGGTGTAACTTTTGGCTTGGCTATAATAGCTGATAGCTGTTATTAAACAAAAGGGAAGTCTGTATTAAAGGAAGGAAAAATAGCTTAAGTATATAAGATGAATTTGGTTAGTGGGTAATATATAAGTTATTCTTTGTATGCCTGGAATACACATCTCTCAGCACTTGACCACCATGCTAAAATCTTCAGGAAATATCATGCTTATCCATGATGTTTCCTGCTAAAACAAAGGGGAAATCATCAATTTTGCATGTCAATTTCAAGCGGTAAGGACATATTCTGGCGCTATGTTCATGCTCTTTTTTTTTAAATGAGTATATACAATACATATACATTAGGGTCATTGTGGCATCCAAGAAATTTGCTAGCACTGAAGGTGAAGGAAAGAGGAAAACAGTAAGAACAGCAACTGAATTTAAAAAAGAACAAATTGCTCAGTATGTAAGTGCCGTATGTGTGTCTGAATTAGCCATTCAGTATAAAATGGGGGAGCCAATAAATACATTTAAATTATTCTTATGGAAAAAAGGCCTGCAGCCATACCACTGTGGTGTAGGATCCTGTCAAATCTTGGAAGTTAAGCAGGGTCGAGCCTGGTAGTAGTTGGATGGGAGACTGTCTGAGAACCCCAGGTGCTGTAGGCTTGGGAGAAGGACTGGCAACCCACTCCCAAAAAAGTCAGTCATTGAAAACCCTATGAATAGCAGAGAAGTACTGACAATAGTGTTTCACCCGTTGTACATAGGGTAACTATGAGTCAGATACTGACTCGATAGCACCTAACAACAACAACATGGGAAAAAAGTGCTCAGCACTCGAATTGATTGGCACTCAACTAACCATTCCAGAATGGATTGTGGTCAGGTGCTGATATATCACTGAATTCTGTATATTACTTTGGCAGAAACATGTTCTTTCCCTGTGCTTTTCCAGCATGGTAGCCACTAACCAGATATGGCAATTTACATTTACAGTTGAATTAAAATTAAATAAGATTTAAAATTCACTTCTTCAGTAACAGTGGCCATATTTCAAGGACTTAATAACCACATGCGGCTAGGGTGAACCATATTGAGCAGAATAGATATAGAATATTTCGTCATAGAGCTTGGTGTGGTGGCACATGCCTGTAATCCCAGTGACTCGGGGGGCAGGGGCAGGAGGATTGCAAGTCCAAGTCCTGAGGCAGCAGGCATAATTTAGCAAGACCTTGTCTCAAAAACTAAAAAAATGGACTGGGTGTGCAAGTCAGTGGTACAGCACTTACAAAGCATGCAAGTGTGAGGCCCTGGGTTCAACCCCCACTATGGCAAAAAAAAAAAAAAAAAAGAATATTTCATCATTGTAGAAAGTTCTACAGTTTTAGAGTTTGAGAACTTACTGATGTGACTCTGTGGACAAGGTTGCAACAATGAAAATCGAAGTGGTGTGGACCCACCCTGCCTTGCCTATTGGACCTGGAAGCCTCTCTACCCAGAGGACAGCCAGACTGGATGAAACAATAGTACTCTTTCTCTGGAAATTGGTTGGGGGAACAAAATTTTCCCAGCTTGCTCTTCAGTATCCCCTACCTGTTGTTACCAATAAAGACCTTCTAATGTACTCAAGGTGTTAAGTTGGGTGAAAGAGAAAAGTGAGTTGGGGAGAGAAAAGGATGACCTGGAAGTATAGGGAAGCATCAGGAAAAACTTGTTCAAAACCATGGAGGAAGAAAAGGGATAGCATATTTGGGAAATAATCCTAGGACTGAAACAAAGTAAGCATGATATGATGGTCTGTGAGGCCAATAATTTAGAGTGGGGCTCAACTGCCAAGAATGTGCTGGAATGTGGTGATAAGGGAGGCACAGTGGAAAGATCATGGTCTTTGGAGACAGGGCTCCCCCAGTTACTGGCTCTGTGATTTGGAGGAAATTTAGGGTGGTTTTTTTTTTTTTTGTACTTTGGCTTCCTAATAGTTTGTAAGTAGGAGTTTGCTACTGAAATGAACATCAACATTTTAAATAACAATTTAGTCATGTAAAATATTAAAAGTTTATTTCCCATAACTTCTCTAAACTTCACCGAGTGTCCATTTCCTCTCTCTTGCTCGTATTTGAATAGACCTTCAGTTGTGGCTCTTTCAAAGGCCTGTCTTTCCTCCTAAACTGGTGCCTTTGTATGCTTATTACTAGGGCTAGGACCACTGGGCCACAAGGCTGGGCCCTCCAGGCCTTTCTGGATTTAATGAAGATGTGCCTGGTTACACCTAGCAATGGTTAGTAAATCTTAGAGATGGTAAAACATTCATCTTGTTTTCTTGGTTAGTTTTCTTTTGTGTGTTTTCCCTCTTTCCAAGTTGACATGGGCCCTCTTGCTGCAGATCACCTGATGCTCAGCTGCATCTTGCCTCTGAACCCAAGCTCTGGTTGATTACCCCAGCCTCTAACCATAAAGTCACCTCTTACCAACTGCTAACTCTCATGCTAACAGCTAACTTGTGTATTCTAGCTGGTGCATGTGGAAACACTTGGATTCCTCCAGGACATGTTTCCTTTTCTTTCAGTGTTGCATATTTGTCAGAGGCAATCTGAGAAAAGATTCCCTTTCAGAATTACAGATGCAAAGTTGGCCCCAAATTCCCAAGACTTCAGTTCCTCCTTCTTGATCTCTGGTACTTTTACTTCCTTGCCCTTAGCCTCTCCCAGACCCTTGACCCTATAAAGGAACAAGTATCCTTGTGCCTGACCTCTTTTCTTCTTCTATATGTTTCCCAGACCTCCTACCAGGCAAACACCCTCTATCTACTTCCTGTCTCGACAGGTGGAAAATTTCCTGTATCATATCCCGATTTCCTGGTTGTTCTGGCTTATAGTTTTTTTAAAAAGTACATGCATAACTAATGCTTTACTTTGGATATGTTAAAGAGACACTTTAGAATTCCTTTTAGTTGCTCAGCTCAGTGTGGCTCTCAAGATCATTGTCTCACTGATGTGTCTTTGTCCTATAGAGATGGTGATAGAAAAACCGACAGAAGTTAGATGTGAGAATCTTAAATGGCAAGGAATACAGAAAGACAGTAGGCTCTAGCAGAATTTGTCACTGCATGCTCTCAGAGGGGTGGCTTCTCAGGTTCCCCAAGTTCTTCCTAGGGACTTCAAGCAAAGAATGATATTACTGGTGCTGAGTGAGAAGTCAGCTAGGCATGTGAAGTTTTCTGTCATTACAATTAAAAAAAATTTTTTTTAAACTCCTCCTGACCCTTTCTTGTGCCTGACTCACCTGAAGACGCTGGCCCATAAGGTGTGCCATACATATATTGGTGCAACACAGTCCTACCTCCTTCTTTTATGTTCACGGCAATCCTAAGTAAAGCCAAGGACAATTCCCAGAAGCAGCCATTCATCAGCCACTGAGGTCCACTTCTGCAGCATGAGACTCTAAACCTGAATTTCATGGTCATAGCTTGAGCAGTATTTTCTGCTGTTATATTGCAAAGTTTCTCAACCTTGCCACTATTCACATTTGGGGGGCAGATAATTCTTTGTTGTGAGTGGCTGTCCTATGCCACTGTAGGCTGTGTAGCAGCATCCCTGGCTTCCACCTATTAGAGGCCAGTTGTTTCTTCCCACTACCACTATCAAACATGCCTGTAGATATTGCCAAATGTCCTCTGGAGGACAAATTGTTCCTGGGTGAAAACCACTACTCTAGTGTGTATCTACTCTATTCAGGAAAAAATTGAACAAACAGTTCCATTTACTCAACAGCTGAAAAGTCACAGGGTACATTATGTAAGGAACATTTAAAAATTCATTGTTTAATAATTTAAAAATATTATAATTATTACACTATTGTTATGATTTGAATCTAAAATGTCCCCTGGAGGTCATGTGTTTGGATGTTTCATCTTTAGCTGGTGGTGCTATCCTGGGAAGTTATGGGACTTTAGGAAGTGGGACCAGCTTGCAGAGGTGGGTCACTGGGGGTGGGCCTTTGGAAGTGTTACGTGGACCTCTGGTTCCGGTAATCTTTCTCTACTTCTGATTGTCATGATGTGAAAAGGTCCTCTGCCATAGGCCCTACTGCCTGCCCTGCCACTATGCCTGTCTTGCCACCATGTCTACCCTGTCTCTATGGACTGAAATCCTCTGTGAGCCCCAATAAATCACTCTTCCCTTAAGTTTGTTTCTGTCAGTTATTTTGCCACAGCAAGGCCCAAGCTGACTAACAACTATTAAATAGAATGCTTATGAAATGCCCAGCATATGGTTTAAAAAATGGTTACTGTATAGATTTTGTACTTAACTCCAGTAGAAAAGCAGCTTCTCACTGATGATTTTTAAAATAGTTTTGACAATATCAGATTTCTGTTTTAGAAAGCAATCTTTTATGGTACTACTGCAAAGAACTGATCGAAGGAAGACTGGTGGCAGCAAGATCTGTGTGAGCCAGATCCAGCACTGATGGAAGAGTCTGGGCTGAGTGTGTGTAAATGCAGTGGTTGAAGCTAATTAGCTGCAATTAAGGTGCCATTCAGATTTTCTCTCTAGAATGACTAGAAGGCCAATGTTAGGAGCTCCAGTCAAGGTTCTGTTTGTAGGCTGCTGTAGCATCAAAGAGTGTAACAGAAAGAAGTCTTCTGTTTTTAACCTCAGCAGGTGGACCACACTCCAACCACAAGAATTTAAATGTGTTAATACGGTAGCAATCTATTTCTTGAAGATGCTTTCTGCAGGTACAGCAACATCATTTACAATGCCCAGAAGTCTCCTTTTTGTTAACTTGGAGTAACTCATTTGCAAAATCATTCTGAAAGTTTCCACAGAGAAATGATGGATTATTTGTGTTCAATTTTAGTGCTGGTACCCTCTTCTATTGGGAGAAGGGCCTGGCAATCCACTCCCAAGGCAATCCCGAAACAGTCAGCTGTTGAAAACCCTATGAGGGTCGCTATGAGTCGGATACCGACTCGAGGGCACCTAACAACAAGAACAACCCTCTTCTATTTCATAATTTACCTGCTTTATCAGAAAACTTGGCTGCTAAACACCCTAAAACATAACTTAATTTTAATGCCTTTGACATTTCATATATGTTGCATTCTAGTGGATGAGAAATGGCAATGGTTACTGCTAAAATGAATTTAGAACTTGAACTGCACATGTATCAGTAATCTGTTCTGAAGACAGAAAACAGCACACAGCTGAGTTCTGGAAGAAGCAGTAGTAGTATCTGACCAATTGTGAGTCGAAACTTGGGCATGCTTCTGTTTCCATTTTGAACTGGTAACCTTTATAGGACTAATTCCTTATTAGTCATCAGTGGTTGACTGACACAGTGATGTGTACTCTTATTAGCTTTTGTAAGTGTGGTTTTTCAACAAAGGACAACTTTTGCATTTTCCTTGTCCTTTTTTGTTAGCAAGTTGGAGAGTTCCCTCCCTCAAGCCCAGCGTTCTGCCACATCTCTCATTAACCTGCAATCTTTTTTATTCTCTCCTCAATAATTATAGAAATGAGTTTTTATGATGGATTTGCTCTTAAATTATCTTGAAGAATATTTCCATCCATATTTTAGTATTAAATGTCTTTCTAAAAATCAGTTAAGTCCATGAAAAGTTTCAGTGCATTGAGAGAAATAAGAAAAACCTCTAGCATTTTCCTGAAGAGTCTGATGTTTACAGAATCCTTTTCCTTTATATTGTACAAAACAAATCTCTTAGGTTTTACTTATGCTGTACTGATGTGCCACTTTTGATTTTTTATTTAAGCCCAAACTAGCTACTGATCTCCTGCTGCTCAACTGTATAGTTCTCTGATTCGATGCCAGACAGTCCTTCTCAAAATAAAAGTCATGTCTACTGGCAGGCCACCCAAAGTGGTCTTTTGATACTGTGGAGTTGTTTTATTGTACAATTCCAGCCTCTGCCTTCATAAAACACAAGTTTCATAACCACCGTAATTGTGAAGTCCATTTTTCTCATACTCTAGACCAAGTTTTTCTAAGACATTTTGTTTTTCCCAAATAAGCTTGCTTCTATTCTCCCTCAATTCTTGCTCTCTGATGCCATCTGATAGTACTCCTAGGTGAGGAATGTATTGGAAACTCAACTCTAGCAGAATAACTTTCCTCTGAAGAAGAAAATAAGGCTCGTGATTGCTTAAAAAAAGAGCAGGGCAGACAGTGTTTGTATTCAAGTATGATGATGGTGATGGTTATGATGTTTACCCTGCTGTTAATGGGAACAGCTAATATTTGTTGAGTTATTAAGTTCCACAGTTGGTACCAGATGCTTTACATACACTACATTACTGAACCTCACAATGACTCTATAAGGCACTATGACTATTCTCATTTTACAGACGAGGGAACCAAGAGAGGTTATGAGCCAATGGTGATTGTTTATATACCAGTCCCTAAGTTATATGCTAAGCTATCATAATTTCCAAGGTGATCTTTAATGTGGTTGGAGTGATAATTTTAGACATTCACAGAAAACTGCAATATACATTACAACTCTGTTGACACCTAAGTAAGAATTTGCCATGTTAAAAGTGTGGTTACTAGAAAATCTAAAAGACACATGTCCCTTGTAAGATACTGAACCAAGTGGGGGAAGTAATTTAATCTTCTTATTATTAGTATTTAATCTAATTTTTAAAATTAAAATTACCTGCCAGTTATAATAAAATGTCTTAGAGGTATTTAACATAAAAATGGGAAATTCTGAATCTCATTTATTAACTTCTATCAAGTTGGGATTAGATCTTTGTTTCTAAAAGTTTCACAATTTTTTAAAAAGAACATTAGGGAACTCTGTTTTGCATATAAATATGTCCCAATGAGTTTGAAGGTTTTATGTCTACTTTGAGTAGTTTAAGGTGGATTTGTTTCACCTAAAATAGTAAGATAAAGGGCATACTCAAATATAAGTGAGTTAAAAGAATGTTCTATTTTTTTCATGTGGGTATTACACTAGTGGAACCCATATTTTTTGAGACAGTACACAAATATTTAAATCTCTAAAAAGGCTATGGTGATATTTATAAATGGCAACTAAGGAAAACTGCTTTTTGACTTTGATTTCAGGGAAGCTATGCCCCCTTGGATCTGTTAATCATCGTAAGTAGTTGAGCAAGTACGATATCTAGGTACTATGTTAATGTGACTTTTAAATTGTTGTTGTTAGGTGCTATTGAGTCAGCTCTGATAGTGAACATAAGCACAACAAAACAAAACACTAAGTAACACACTGTGCCATGCACATAATCTCTTTATATTTGATCCCACTGTTGCCGCTACTATGTTTCTTCTTATTGCCACATTAGCAAAAGGAGGTCCCACAGGCGTTACACCATTCCTATCATTAAGGCTAACTACTTTGAGGAGGGAACTCTTTCCTAGTCATTTCTTGAATGCCTTCTGTCCTGGAGGGCTCATTTTTCAGCACTCTGTTTGACAGTGTTTCTCTGCTATTCATATGGTTTTCAAAGGCTAAATGTTTTGGGAGTGAGCTGCTGGGTCCTTGTCCCTAAGGGGTCTTAGTCTGCAAGTTCAGATGAAACCTGTCCACCATGGATGGCTCTGCTGCAATCTGAAATACCAGTGGTATAGCTTTCAGGATCACAGCAACACACAAGTTCCCATATTGTGACAAGCTGACAGACACTAGGGGATGTTTGAAAAAATAGATATACTTTTTCCTAATCTCTCTTGTTAAGGTGTTATGGAAATGAGAAGCTGTGTAATTACACAGATTATAGATTGTTTCTGTTAGTCTTTAAAATGAAATAAAGAAACACAGGTGTATACATGAATATAGCCATAAGGATGTTCATTACAGTATTGTTTTGAATGGCAGAAAATTAAAAACATCCCAAATGTTCAGTGATAGGGAATTTGTTAAATAGATGATATAGAATGTAGTCATTAAAATGATAATGTAGAAGACTAATGAAGACAGAGAAAAATGTATATAAGCAATATCCTAACAGAATGTACAATGAAATTCTGTTTTTAAAGTTTTCTATGTGCACAGAAAATTATAATAAAGACATATTCTAAATGTTAGCAATCACAAAAATTAATGTTAACCGTAGTTTTTTTCTGGGTAGTAAAACAGTGGATGGTTTTATATTCATTTTTCCTTACCTTGACTTGAAAAATATCCTATAATAAACATGTATTACTTTAGCATTTATAAAAATGATAGAAATTATGAAAAAGAGAAGGAAAAGAAAGAAGAAAGAAGAAAAAGCTAAAGATAAGATAAATGAGGAGCTGGGGTAACACAAAATCCAATATAATATGAATAGATTAATGTTTGAAAAAGATGGAGAACAGTATTTCCCCTGTGATTTAATTTTTCCTCTCTCTTGCATTTCTTAGGTTCTTTTTTTTTTTTTTTTTTTTTTTCGGTACGGGGAGTTGAACCCAGGGCCTCGCGCCTGCATGCTCTGCAAGTGCTGGACCACTGAGCTGCACCCTCAGCCCATTTTTTACTTCTTGAGACAGGGTCTCGCTAAATTATGCAGACTGCCTCTGGTCTCGAACTTGCGATCCTCCTGCCTCCATCTCCCAAGCCACTGGGATTACAGGCGTGCACCACCGCGCCCGGATTTTTTAGGTTCATATTTTGCAGCCTTTATATTATAGACAGGGATTTAGGTTTGACTAGGCAACTGAACTTTGTGGTTTTCCCTGTGCTATAAATAACTTGACCTAAACATTGCTCTGCTATAGGGATATCTAAGCACTTCATATATGTTTTCTTTTCAATATCACCTCAGCCAGATGATTCCAATAACAGGTGCCATTCTTGAAATGCTGTTTACAATTTATGAATCTGCAGAAATACTGAATCCATTCCCTGTGTCACACCACTAAGAGCACAAGTGAAACACAAAATACAAAATAACTATGGTGATGAGAATGATTAAATCACAGGAAAAATAAAACTATATCTATTGTACTAGAACGTTGGAGAAATTTAATTTTGTTATAGAGATGGGAAAGTGTGTCCTTTGACTATAAATTATGTTGGAATTAAAACATGGAGGCTACTGTTGTTGTTGTTGTTGTTAGGTGCCTTCAAATCCAGTCTGACTCATAGCGACCCTATATACAATAGATTGAAACATTTCCCAATTCTGTGTCAGGCACACCATCTTATTTATGTTTAAGCCCATTGTTGCAGACACTGTGTCAATCCAGCTGGTAGAGGGTTTTCCTCTCTTGCGTTGACCTGCCAAGCCACTCTCCCAAAAATGATGTCTTTCTCTAGGGATTGATCTCTCCTGACTACATGTCCAAAATATGTTAAGATGCAGTCTGGCCATTCTTGCTTCCAAGGAGCACTCTGGTTGCACTTCTTCTAGGACAGATCTGTTGGTTATTTTGGCAGTCCATGGAATATTTAATAGACGTCTCCAGCACCACAATTCAAAAGCATCAATTCTTTTTCTGTCTCTCTTGTTCAATGTCCAGCTTTCACAACCATATGATGCGACTGAAAATACCATGGCATGAGTCAGACGCACCTTCGTCTTCAATGTGACATCTTTGCTTTTCAATACTCTAAAGAGATCTTTTGCCACAGCTTTTCCTAGAGCAATGC
>VMDO01000260.1:248875-277015 GCA_007922755.1 Pedetes capensis | reverse complement strand
ATTGATTATAGGGCCAAGCAAAGCAAAATCTTGAACAACCTCAATCTTTTCTCCATTTATTGTGAAGTTGCATAGTGACCCAGTCGTAAGGATTTTTGTTTTGTTGATGTTTAGTCGCAACCCATATTGAAGGCTATGATCTGTGATCTTCATCAGTAAATGTTTTAAATCCTCTTCACTTTCAGCAGGCAGAGTTGTATCATCTGCATAACACAGGTTGTTAATGAGCCTTCCTCCAATCCTGATGCTGCGTTCTTCCTCATAAAGTCCAGCTTCTCGGATTATTTGCTAAGCATATAAACTGAAGAGACAGGGTGAAAGTATACAGCCCTGATGCACACCTTTCTCAACTTTAAACCAGGATGTGTTTCCTTGTTCTATTCCAACAACTGCCTCCTGGTTCACATACAGATTCCTCATGCATACAATTAGGTGCTCTGGTATTCTCATTTTCCGAAGTGTTATCCACAATTTATTATAATCCACACAGTCAAATGCCTTTGCATAGTCAATAAAACATAGATAGACATCTTTCTGATATTCTCTACTTTTGTCTAATATCCACCTGACATCAGCAATGATGTCCCTGGTTCCCCGGCCCTCTTCTGAATCCCGCTTGATTTTCCGGAAATTCCCTGTCTATATACTGATGCAGGCACTTTTGAATAATCTTTAGTAAATTTTGCTTGTGTGTGATATTAATGATATTGTCTGATAGTTTGCACATTCAGTTGGATCCCCTTTTTTGGGAATAGGCACAAATATGGATCTCTTCCAGTCAGTTGGCCAAGTAGCTGTTTTCCAAATCTGTTGGCATTAACATGTTAACACCTCCAGTGCTGCATTTGTTTGTTGAAACATCTCTATTGGTATTCCATCAATTCCTGGAGTCTTGTGTTTTGCCAGTTCTTTCAAGGAGGTTTCCACTTGGTCTTTCAATACCATTGGTTTCTCTTCATATGCAATCTCTTGGAATGGTTGGTCATCTACCAATTCTTTCTTGTATAATGACTCTGTGTATTCCATCTTCTTTTGAAATTTCCTGCATCAGTTAACATTTTCCCTGTAGGATCTTTCACTACTGCCACTCGAGGCTTGAATTTTTTCTTTACTTCCTTAAGCTTGAGAAACACAGAGCATGTTCTTCCCTTTTGGTTTTCTGTCTCCAGCTCTTTGCACATGTCATTATAATATTTGTTTCTGTCTTCTCGAGCTGCCTTCTGAAATCTTCTGTTTAGTTCCTTAACTTCCTCATGTCTTCCTTTTGCCTTAGCTGCTCGATGTTCAAGGGCAAGGTCTAGCGTCTCTTTTGACATGTAATTTAGTCTTTTGTTTTCTTGTCTTTTTAGTAACTTTTTTCTTCCTTCTTGAATGATATCTTTTATGTCATGCCACAACTCTTCTGGTCTCCTGTCATTTGTGTCTAATGAATTAAACCTATTCTTGAGGTGGTCTCTGAACTCAGGCGGGATATACTCAAGGTCATACCGTGGCTCTCGTATACTTGTTCTAATTTTCTTTAGCTTCAGTTTGAACTTGCATATGACAAGTTGATGGTCTGATCCACAGTCAGCACCTGGTCTTGTTTTGACATTTGGTATAGTGCTTTTCCATCGTCTTTTTCCACATATGTAGTCAATCTGATTCTTGTATGTTCCATCTGGTGAAGTCCATGTGTATAGTCTCCATTTATATTGTTGGAAAAATTTGCAATGAAAAGGTCATTGGGCTGACAAAATTCTATCATGTGATCTCCAGCTCTGCTTCTGTCACCAAGACCATATTTTCCAACTACTGAGCCTTCTTGTTTGTTTCCAACCTTTGCATTCCAGTCACCAGTGATTATCAGTACATCCTTATTGCATATTTGATCTAGTTCAGATTGCAGAAGCTGGTAGAAATCTTCCCTTTCTTCATTTGTGGCCTTAGTGGTGGGTGCATAAATTTGAATAATAGTCATATTAACTAGCCTTCATTGTAGGCGTATGGATATTATTCTATCACTGACAACATTGTATTTCAGGGCAGATCTTGAGATGTCTTTTTTTGATGATGAATGCAACCCCATTTCTCTTTAGTTTATCATTCCCAGCAGAGTAGACCATATGATTATCTGACTCAAAATGGCCTATGTTGGTCCATTTTAGCTCACTAATGCCTAGAATGTCAATGTTTATGTGCTCCACTTCTCTTGTAATGATTTCTAATTTTCGTAGATTCATACTGCATACATTCCATGTTCCAATTGTTAATGGATGTTTACAATTGTTTCTCCTCATTTTGAGTCGTGCCACATCAGCAAATGGAGGTCCCTGGGGCTTTACTCCATTTTCATCATCACGGTAGACTCTACTTTGAGGAGGCAACTATTCCCCAGTAGTCTTTTGAGTGCCTTCCAACCTTGTTGTTGTTGTTAGGTGATGTCGAGTCGGTATCCGACTCATAGCGGGATTGCCATGGGAGTGGATTGCCAGGCCTTCCAACCTGGGGAGCTCATTTTCCGGCACTGTATCTGATAGTGTTTCTTTGCTATTCATAGGGTTTTCAATGGCTAGTTGTTTCAGGAGTGGTTCGCCGGTTTTCTCCTCCCCAGTCTGTCTTAGTCTGGAAGCTCAGCCAAAACCCGTCCACCATGGGTAACCCTGCTGGTATCTGAGATACCAGTGGCATAGCTTTCAGCCTTATCCCAACACAGAAGCCCCCACAGTGTGGCAAACTGGCAGACATGTGGGGGTGGAGGCTACTATAATGTCAAATTCTCTTAATATTAATGTGCCAGGATGATTGAAAACTATAATTTTGACATGCAATGTGATTAGCAAAGGGTAAAGTTTGTAGAGTTGGGGTGGATGTGTGGGCAGTACCAAAACCATCTGTATAATTTTCAGGGCCCAGTGCAAGATGAAAATGCAAAGCCCCTTGTTAAAAAATTATTAAGAATCTCAAGATTGTGATAACGGGGCACTAAACCAAGTACAGAGCCCTTCCAAGGCTGAGGTTCTATGTAGCTCAGGTTGCATATCCATGAAGTCAGTTTGTGTGGGGTATCAGGGTATTTGTCCCATTCTGCCTCCAACTACACCCCCAAGCTAGTTATGCATTTCCTCTAAGCTTAATGTTATTCATTGTTTAAAGCCAAGAAGATATTTCTCAGAATAAATTTTGTGACAAGTGACAAAGATCCAACTCCCACTAGTATGAGCAATACAAAGAGTTTTGGGGGGCTCAGGTAAAAATAGTTTAGGGCTGGTACTGGCCTTGTCCTACAGCAGAGATCAGTGAACTTTTCTGAAACAGCAGATGTAAATATTTTTAGTTTTGTGGGCTCAATGGTCTCTGTGGCAGCTACTCAACTCTGCTGATATAACAGAAAAGTAGCCACAAACAAGATGTGAAGGAATAAGCCTGGGTGATTGCTTGTAAAATTTCTTTTATAGACAATATGACTATATGAAACATATGTTTCAATATGTATGAGTTTCATATCATTTCCTTCTTTTTCTTTTTCTTTCTCTCTTTCTTTCCTTGTCATTCCTTCTATCCTTCTTTTCCTTTCCTTTCCTTTCCATTCCCTACCTCTCCTCTCCTCTTACTCTTTTTTTTCCTTCTTTCCTTCTGTAGTACTGTGGGTTGAACTCAGGTCCTCTTGCATGTGAGGCAAGTGTTCTACCTCCAAGCTGCACCCTTAGCCTTTTTTATCCAAGGCGTATGTTGAGGGAGAACTATCAGGCAAGAGATGTAGAGTACAGAAAAACAGAAGGTTGCTACAATGCTGATGGATGAAATATTATTTAAGATATTCATAGGGTTATACTTTAAAAGAATGATTTTATAGTATATGAATTATATATTAATGAAACTGTTCTTTATAAGATCCTTGTAGGACTAACTCTGTATCATGCTGATGGTGGAGTTGGATTTGCAATTATCCACTCATTATTGAGGACAAAGCAACTTTTCCACGTCTCTTTCCCTCTGCAATTACCACCACCATGTAGCTTGACAGTATTCTCCATTTTTGCTGACTTGACTCCTCTCAGTAACTCTTCAACAAATGGCAACCTGGACTCCATCCTTTCCCTGCACTTAGGAAGCTAGTGAATGGATAAACAAAATATGCTACACTGACACACTGAAATCTTTTTCAGCCTTAAAAAGGATAAAACTCTGATACATGATACAACATGGATGAACCCGAAAATGTTACACGAAATAAGCCAGACACAAAAAGACATATACATGTTTCCACTTATAAGAGGTAACTTGCTGTAACTAGAGTAGGCAACTTCAAAGAGACAGAAAATAAAATACTGATTACTAGGAGCTGGGGGGAGAAAGGAAAGTCTGTCAGTTTGCCATACTGTGGGGACTTGCGTGTTCCCGTGATACTAAAAGCTATGGCACTGGTATTACAGATACCAGCAGGGTCACCCATGGCGAACAGGTTTCAGCTAAGCTTCCAGACTAAGACAGACTAGGGAGAAGTACTCAGCAGCCCACTCCTGAATCAATCAGCCATTGAAAACCCTATGAACAGCAGAGAAGTGAATAAACATTGACCTTAAAGACATCAGTTAGCTAAAATAGACTGGCATGAGCCATTCTGAATCAGTTAATTGTATGATCTATTATGCTGGGAATGACAGATTAAAGAGAAATGTGGTTGCACTCATTAAAAAAGACATCTCAAAATCTGTCCTGAAGTACAATGCTGTCAGTGATAGCATAATATCTATATGGGCCCATAGGAGAAGGATGTGGCAATCCACTTCCAAAGCAATCCTAAAACAATCAGCCATTGAAAACCCTGTAAGTATCGCTCTGAGGTGGACCCAACTCGATGGCACCTAACAATAACCAGAAAGGCCAAGTAATATGGTATTCTTTTAATTTACACACTCACCACTAAGGCCACAAATGAAGATAGGGAAGATCTTTATCAGCTTCGGCAATCTGAAATAGATCCAACATGCAATCAGGATGCACTGATATTACTGATGACTAGAATGGAAAAGTTGGAAACAAAGAAGACTCAGTAGTCAAAAATAGGGCCTTGGTGACAGAAACAATGCTAGAGATCACATGATAGAATTTTGTCAGACCAAGGACCTTTTCATTGCAAATACATGTTTTCACCACCATAAACAGTGACTGTTCACATGGAATTCACTGAAGGAACATAGAGGAACCAAATTGACTACATTTATGGAGACATGATAGAAAAGCATAAAATAAAAAATCAGAACAAGACTAGGGGCTGAATGTAGATCAGACCATCAACTGCTCATGTACATGTTTAAACTGAAACTGAAGAAAATTTGAACAAGTATACAAAAGTCAAGGTCTAACCTTGAATATATGCCATCTGAGTTCAGAGACCAACTCAAGGACAAGTTTGATGCATTAGACACTAATGATAGAAGACCAGAACAATTATGGGATGACATTAAAGACATCATCCATGAGGAAAACAGAAAGTTATTAAAAAGACAGGAAAAAAAGAAAAGACCAAATTCCATGTCAAAATACTCTGAAACTTGCACATGAATATCAAGTAGCTAAAGTAAAAGAAAGACATGACAAAGTTCAAGACCTAAACAGAAGATGTCAAAAGGCAGCTCAAGAACACAAAATCAAATATTATAATGACATGTGCAAAGAGATGGAGATAAAAAACCAAAAGGGAAGAACACACTCTGTTCTCAAACTTAAGGAATTGAAGAAAAAATTCAACCCTCCAGTGGCAACAGTGAAGAATCCTACAGGGAAAATATTACACAACACAGGAAACATCAAAAGAAGATGGAAGGAAGAATTGATAGATAACCAACCATTTGCAAAGGTTGCATATGATGAGGAACAAATAGTGCTGGAAGATGAAGTGGAAGCTGCCTTATAACAACTGGCAATATACAAGACTCCAGGAAATGATGGAATACCAAACAGATGCAGTACTAGAGATGCTAACGTGTTTACGCCAAGAGATTTAGAAAACAGCTACCTGGCCAACTGATTGGAAGAGATCCATATTTATGCCCATTTCCAAGAAAGGGGATCTAACTGAATGTGGAAATTATTGAATGATATCATTAATATCCCATGCAAGCAAAATTTTGCTGAAGATTTTTCAAGAGCAACTGCAGCAGTATATAGACAGGGAACTGCCAGAAAATCAAGCCACATTCAGAAGATGATATAGATCCAGGGACCTCATTGCTGATGTCAGATAGATACTAGCCAAAAGCAGAGAATACCAAAAAGATGTATATCTAGTTTTATTGACTATGTAAAAGGCATTTGATTGTGTGGATCATAATAAACTATGGATAATGTTGTGAAGAATGGGAATACCAGAGCACTTAATTATACTCAAGGAGAATCTGTACATGGACCAAGAGGCAGTTATTTGAAGAGAACAAGGAAACACTGCCTGGTTTAAAGTCGAGAAAGGTGTGTATCAGGGCTGTATCCCTTCACCATACCTCTTCAATCTCTATGCTGAGCAAATAATCCAAGAAGCTGGCCTTTATGAAGAACATGGCATTATGATTGTGGGAAAGACTCATTAACAACTTGCATTATGCAGATGACACAATTCTGCTTGCTGAAAGTGAAGAGGATCTGAAACATTTACTGCTGAACATCAAAGAACACAGCCTACAGTATGGAATGTGACTCAACAGCAACAAACAGAAATCCTTACAAGTGGGTCAGCACACAACCTCACAATACACGGAGAAAAGACTGAGGTTGCCTAAGATTTTGCTTTACTTGGTTCTACAATTAACACTCATGGAAAAAGGAGTCAAGAAATCAAAAGATGCATTACATTGGGAACAGCTATAGCAGAAGACCTCTTTAAAGTGTTGAAAAGGGAAGATGTCACATTGAGAATGAAGGTGTGCCCAACTCATGCCATGGTATTTTCACCTGCATCATCCTGTGTGAAAGCTAGACACTGAACAAAGGAGACAGGAAAAGAATTGAATTAGGTGCTGGAGATGACTATTGCATATACCATGGACTGCCAAAAGAACCAACAGATCTGTCCTAGACAAAGTGCAACTAGAGTGTCCCTTGGAGGTAAGGATGGATAGACTGTGTCTGACATATGTTGGATATGTTGTCAGGAGGGACCAATTCCTGGAGAAGGACACCATGTTTAGGAGAGTGGCAGGTCAATTAAAAAAAAAAAAAAAGGATGACGCACAATTAGATGAATTGACCCAGTGTCTGCAACAATGAACTTAAACATAAAAAAGATTGTGTGTACAACACAGTATCAGGGAGTGTTCTGTTCTGTTGTACATAGGGTTGCTATGAGTTGGACCTGACTCAATAGCACCTAACAACAACAACAGGAGCTGGAGGAGGAAGGAATGGAAGTAATTACTAAATGCATATAGTTTCACATTGATTGATCAAAAAGTTCTGGATATGGATGGTTGTAATGGTTGCACTGCAATGTGTAAGCACTTAATGCCACAGAAATATACATTTAAAATGGTTACAAAGGTAAGTTTTTTGTTATGTATCTTTTATCACAATAATTAAAAATTATCAAAAGAAATTCAATTGACTCTAATGGAATCCCAGAGGTCACTTGTAAGTTCTGTGCAGTCTTTAGTGTAATGGTATAAGTCAGTGGGGCAAACCCCCTCATTCCAGTGATAGCCAGCCATAAAACTGAACCTCAGCCCAGAGATTTGGAAATGAATGACCTTGGGCAGGTTATTGAGCATACTGGATCTCACTCTCCCTAGATAAAGAATCAGGAAGATAACAGTAGGAACAAGCCAGTGGGCCTGATTATAAAGATAAGGATTTTGTTAATTTTAGCAAAGTGCCTGGCCTACAGCAAGCCTTCAGTGGGCTAAAATTATTATTAAGACTTCATGTATTTTATGTATGCTAAATAATAAGGACAATTTATGGAGTTTCTCAATGAGTTCTTTGCCTCCTGGGCTATCATCTAGGATGGAAGCTCTGTGCAATCGTCTGTTGTCACGGCCATACAGAGTCTTAATGTCTTCAGTTTGCTATAGCCTCTTTCCCCCATCATCTGCCTAATGGACTCAGATCTGCCAAGGATGAATAAACCAAACAGGTGAGGCTTGTCAGCTGTCCTTGGCAGAGATCCCTGGATATAACTCAGTAGCCATTTTTATACTGAACGTTTTTGCTTTGAACCAAAGTTCTGGCCCTTTTGTGTCTGTTTGTACATTGGAGTTAATGATATTTGGGGTGCATTTTGTGATATGATTAAGCTAGAGGTTGCATGGGGTACTATTTAATTAGGGCAGATGTGTCTGCATTCCTATTTAGGGAGCTGTTTCCTGTCTTGCTATGCAATTCCATGAAGCATATCCGAGGGTAGTTTTCCCTTTGAACTCTGTAAGGGGTTTGTCCTCAGATCAGCAAAACAAGTCTTGGAACATGAACAAGATCACTAAATAGTGTGAGTTTAAAAAAGAAAATCCAATGCCATGATATAGCAGCAAAGCTTACCTTAAATGTGGAGAATATGTTGATTTGCATTTGCTTAGGACAAATTTAACTATTCTGAAGTTTACCTTTGTGTCATCTATGAAGTATGGATTACTAAATAATGACTCAGAGAAATAAGATAGTTTAGGTCAATGTTCAATCCACATTTGAGCATAAACTGTTTTTAAGGATTTAACTGGGCCAGTTTCCAGGAATTCTCTAAAATTCTTTGTTCTATCAAATTTGTCTCATTCCTTTCCCTTACCTCCTAGAAAACCCCACTCTCCAATTTTTTTTTCTCCCAGCTCTTTTATTATATGCCTTTGTTTTTTAGGCAGGAAAGCCCATATCTTTTTTGTCTAATACCAACTAAGACAAAATGTTGACAGGGCACCAACTATGTTTTGGAGCCTGTGTTAAACACTGGGGTCACAGAGAGAAATGAGGCATGAGGGAAGATGGCTGCAAGGATTAGGACCAAGGGCTTTGGTGGTAGATGGACATAGATTTGAGTACCAGCTCTATTCTATCACTTAATGACTGTGTCACTGAGAAAAGTTCTTAATTTTTGTAAGCCTCCTTTATTTTGTGTGTATGTATGTATGTGTATATATGTATATATGTATATTATTTTATTTTGAGACAGAATCTTACTCTCTTTCCCAGGCTGACCTGGAACTCTTGAGCTCATATGAGCCACCTGTCTCACTCTTCTGAGTAGCTAGGACTACAGGCTTACCCTTCTGTTCCTTGCTAGCCTCAGATTTCTGATGCATAAAATGTACAGAATTCTAGTCATTTCCCCAGAGGATTTCTATAGAAGTCATACGAAATACAATGTGTCTATTAGGCAGATATTTCTAGATGCCAGAGTCAGAAGCAGAACCCAAAATAGCATAAGAAAAAAAGAGGCTATAATGATTTATATAAGTGAAAGGTCTAGGAGTGGATTTCAGGTATAGCTGAACACAGCAGACTTACTGTCATCAAGATTCTGCCTCTTTTTCTATCTCTAGTCTTTGTTTTCTTCTGTATTAGCTTCACTATCAAGATATCTCTCCAGCTTTATATTATTATCTGTGTTAGTTAGCTTTCCATTGTTGTGACCAAATACCCAAGAGAAAGAATTTCAAAGAGAAATGATTTATTTTGGCTCATCATTTCAGAGATTTCAGTCCATGGTAGTAGGGAGGGTGTGTGTGAGAGAGCGGAGCAGTTCACCACATGGCAGCGAGGAAGCAGACAGCATGCCTGGGCTATCTGGCTTTCTCCTTTCCCCACTTTTATTCCATCCAGCCCTCAGCCTATGGGATGCTGCTGCCCCCATTCAGAGTGAGTCTTCCCTTCTTGGTAAATCCTTTCTGGAAACAATCTTACAGATACCCCAGAAGTGTGCTTTACTAATCTCACAGGGGCTTCTCAATGTGATCAAGTTGACAATCAAGATTAACCACTGCAGAAAAAGACTGTCTCTTTCCCAACAGTTCTAGCAAAACTGTAACTAGTCCTCATTGGATCAATCTATGTCACTTCTGGCCATCAACCACAGTCAGGGAAATGGACTATTTTACAAAGTCCAATCTGGGTCATATGACCATTGACCTAAACCACATGAACTGTAAGTGTGTGTTCATTGAGGGAGGAGGTGGTGGTAGAGACATGCTTAAAGTTCCTCAAAGTAAGATCTCAATGGTATTTCCAAATGAAGGTGAAAGAAATGGATGCCAGCAGGCAAAAATCAATTATCCCCAGAGAAGAGTAACCCAGAGGCTAATCTACAGGAATGTTTGTTATAATTATTACTACAAAAATGATTAAAATGAGAGTAATGGTCAGGTTTCCTGTTACAATGGAAAGGGTAACCTGTAAATTAGAAGGGATCAAGGTTGTTATGAAAGGTATATAAACACTTGGAGAAGACCTTGAGTAAGAGTAATTGAAAATACTTTAAAAATACTTGTTTGCTTCTTAACAGTTCTTGAAAGTGTCATTGAATGATTGATAATACATGGCAGCAACAAATTCCCTTAATAATGACTCTATGAAATTTGTTCTTTTGCAATGATGGAGGAGTCTGTGACCCTTTTGGAATTATTTGACTCTCTTATTGGGTAAGCTAATCAATAAATTCATTGATTTCCTAAGAAAGCCAAATTTATGAAGTTGTCTTATACTATTTTGGTTGTTGTTGTTGTTGTTAGGTGCTGTTGAGTCTGTATCCGACCCATAGCGACC
The DNA here is from genome assembly GCA_007922755.1 of Pedetes capensis. NCBI lineage: Eukaryota > Metazoa > Chordata > Mammalia > Rodentia > Pedetidae > Pedetes > Pedetes capensis. The sequence goes on along the minus strand of VMDO01000260.1, from coordinate 266,293 downwards.
CTCTGTACAACAGGGGAAACACTATTGTCAGTGCTTCTCTGCTGTGCATAGGGTTTTCAATGGCAGATTGATTTTTGGGAGGGGGTTGCCAGGTCCTTCTCCCAAGCCTACAGCTTCTGGTGTTCCCAGGCGGTCTCCCATCCAGGTACTAACCAGGCCCGACCTTGCTTAGCTTCCGAGATCTGACGGGATCAGATGCCACAAGGCTATGGCTGCAGGCACTATTTTGGTGTTCCCCCAGAATTCTGCAAATGGATGGGTATGAAGTAAGGAGCTCAGTAAATACTTGTTGATTAATCTAGTTTAAAAAATATTAATGTACATCTATAGACAAATCTCATATGCAAATTAAAACTAGCCTTAACCTCAGTTACAGCACTTTGTTAGCAATTTTTATCATTTCAGGAGCACGTACTAGAAAAATAACAGCATTTGTTTTCTTTTCAAATATTTTCCTGTTCATATTTTACTAATTTAGACTGGCCTTATCCTCAATTCAAAGTAGTGCAAATTTATAATACACTCTTAAATACTTATTCCTTCATTCTCACATGACTTGAAAACCTTTCTTATTTTAGATGTGATTTTTTCCCAACTCTTTCATTTTAAGATCAGGTATCTTTTAAATGAAATATGATAAATACCTTTCAAATAAATTCTTAAAGACAGACACCTCAACTTCAGACTTGATTTGTTTACAGCCCCAAAAAGGTCAGTATAAAATTCTCATTATTTATAATCCCATTATGTCCCTAAGACATTGAGTCATGTAATATTTTGGGATGATTGATATTTTTTTTTCCTATTAGTGTGTTAAGATGAGTATCTCAGTTTCTGAAAAATATGCTTTATGAGCTATCTCATTTAGAAAGATCCTATAATAAATAGGAAGTATAAACAGTTTACCATTGAAATCCTTTTATTTTTGCAGTGAACTTTTAATAAGTTCAATTCATTGTTTACCATCCATCATGCCTTAAGGAATATGTTCTGATTGATTTATGTTGCATAAGTTTATTATTTTCCGAAGTCATAATCAATACCTACAAGGTGCTCTGGTTAATTAGGAAACATTTATCATTTGATTTTCCATTAAGGAATCCTTTTTTTTTTTTTTTTAAACAGTATTGAGAGGTTGAACCCAGGGTCTCACATGTACTTTGCAAGCACTCTACCACCGAGCCCAGCCCATTTTTTACTTTTTATTTTGAGACAGGATCTTGCTAAGTTACACACGCTGCCTCTGGCTGTGAAGCTGTGACTCTCTTGCCCCTGAGTTGCTGAGATTACAGGTATGTGCCATTGTGCCTAGTGGCCTTTAAAGAATTCTAAACTCATTTATTGCTGTGCATTTCCACAGACTATGGTCAATATCTTTGGGTTTTTTTTTCCTCTCTTTTGGTGTTTTTTCTCCTTACCTGATGTTAATTCCTGTAATATTGCCTTGAAATCATCTTGTTCATTAGAAGCTGCCATCACTATCTTTCCTGCCCATGACTATTTACAGTGCAAGGGATTTACCATAGGGACTCACCAAACATTTTTTGATTCAATTTGGCCATCTAGAGCAGTTGTGTTAGGAAAGTGCAAACATTTCTGTATACATATGCATTAAAATGGTATTACTACTTTTAAACTAACTAATCAGCCCATTTAGGGAATACACATACATAGGGTATTTTTTTTAAACAAGGAAGTCAGTTTTCTTTAAACTATACCTTGGTATAATTTATGATCTATTTGGGATATGTGGCAAAATCTTAAATTTTAAGCAAAAAATTCTGTGGAAAACAGTAGAGTGGGAGAGTGGCTGGGAATCCTTACTTCAAATCATGATTCAAGCACCTTGTGAATGGCAAGGATGGAGTAATGGCCACATGAATGTATACATTATGTATATATATATTTTTACTGAATTAGAGAAGTTCCTACAAAATATAGAGATCTAATTATGATGTTGTTATTTTTAAAAATGCCATTTCCTTAACATCATCTTTCTCTTACTATCCAGGAAAAAGGAGGATGCTGGTGACTGAGAAATACTTTGGCTATTTCAATATCTTTATATCATCTCCAGTCTTCAGCCCTTTCACATGGAAAGATCATTTATGTTAATGACATTACAGAAACATGACATGTCTTAGTGAAGAATGTAACATTAAGCATTTTCCATACAATGATGTTACATTGTATTGTACACTGGGAAATTATATTATAGTTTTTATGGATGCCTAAAATGACCAGCTGGCTCTATTTTCTCAGGCAAGCAAATGGCTCATATCATAACAGTATGCAATACCTCACCAGATAAGTAAGTTGTCTACATTGTGGGGAATGTCTTTACTGGTCATACAGGCCATGAAGATGAAGAACAGGATACCACAATCAATACTATCTTAGCTTTAGCTGGTGATATTATCTGGATATAATTCAGATTCTTTTAGGATCATTCTTCCACAAGCTAGATAGCATAAAGGATGTGAAACTAACAGCAAACTGGGTGTAGATCTGCTCAGAAAACACAGGAAAATAAAACTAAGGATTAGTCAAAAGGATTTGTTATCTAAGATGATCTATGTAGGCATTTTTGGTCCCACAGATTTTTAAAAACAGTTTTAGTGAGGTCTAATTTACAAACAATAAAGTTCATTAATTTTAATGTCTAATTCAATGATTTTTAATAATTTTTCCAGTTATGCAACCATCACAACAATCTAATTTTTGAATGTTTTTATCACCCCTGAAAGAAATGTTCATTTGCAGTCATATCCTGTTTTCATACCCACCCTCAGGCAACCATTAATGTACTTTCTATTTCTATAGATTAGCCATTTAGGAGCACTTCATGTAAGTGCAGTCATGTAATATGTGATCTTTTTTGTAATTGGTTACTTTCGCTCAGCATAACATTTTTTAGTTTCACCCACATTGTATTATTTATCAAGCCTTACTTCATTTTTATAGTATTCCATTGTATGAATATATCTCATTTTGTTTACCTATTTACCAGTTGATAGACGCTTGGGTTGTTTCTACTTTTTGCCTGTCAAGAATAATGCTATAGTGAACATTTGTGTACAAACCGTTAAGTGGACATATGTTTTCAGTTTTTTTGGTTAAAAACCTAGCAGAGATTTTGCTGTGTCACATGGTAAATACAGATTTAACATTTTAAGAGATTCCAAACTGTTTTCCAAAGAGGATATGTTATTTTTATTTTTTGCCAGCAATGTATGATGGTTCTAGTTTTTCTACATCTTTCTCAGCACTTGTTATCACGTCTTTCTGATTATAGCTATTCTTGCATATATAACATAGTATCTTACAGTTTGTTGTTGTCAGGTGCCACTGAGTCCTGCTCATAGCGACCTTATATAACAGAACAAAATACTACCCCAAACTGCCATACACCCAATCCTTTTTTCATGTTTGAGCCCACTGTTGCAGACACTATATTTCTTCTCATTTTGAGTCATGCCACATGAGCAAATGGAGGTCCCAAGGGCTTTACTCCATTCCCATCATTAAAGTTGACTCTACATTGAGTAGGCAAGTCTTCCCCAGTCATCTTTTAAATTTCTTCCAAACTGAGGGGTTCATTTTCTGGCACTATATTTGACAGTGCTTCTCTGCTATTCATAGGGTTTCAGTGGTTGTTTCAGGAGTGGGCAACCAGGTCCCTTCTCCCTAGTTGTAGTTTGTAAGCTCAGCTGAAATCTGTCCACTATGGGTAGTCCTGCTGGTATCTGAAAAACTGGTGGCATAGCTTTCAGCATCACAGCAACATGCAAACCCCCACAGCATGACAAGCTGACAGACAAGTGGGCTATAGAGTTTAGAGGGTATTAAGTCTTATCCATGCATCATTCAAGCCTGCAGCTGTAGCCCTGTGGCATCTGATCCCGTCAGATCTCGGAAGCTAAGCAGGGTCGGGCCTGGTTAGTACCTGGATGGGAGACTGCCTGGGAACACCAGATGTTGCAGGCTTGGGAGAAGGACCTGGCAACCCCCTCCCAAAAATCAATCTGCCATTGAAAACCCTATGAACAGCAGAGAAGCACTGACAATAGTGTTTCCCCTGTTGTACAGAGGGTCGTTATGAGTCGGATACCAACTCGATGGCACCTAACAACAACAACAACAATGCATCATTCATTCATTAGATAATTGGTGAATATCTGCTAATGCCACCACTTATACTAGTTTGCAAATATACAAAAAATAGTAAAATAAATTCCCTAACACCAAGGAGTTCATAAGCTACTAGAGGTACAAAAGTACTAGATATGTTTCATTGTCTGCCTCACCTATAGAGCTTTCTAGAGAATGTATCTGCTTTCTTGATTGACCTTAGCCACTGCAGATTGTACTGGAGATGGACACCTAACTCAAAGGTTGTTACTCTGCTAGTTGGCCACATACCTAAGACTTCTATGGCACTACCCAAAGTCAGATAAGTATAGCCACTCAGACACTTGATCAGAGAGGTTATACTGAAGATGTGCACAAACTGTTATGTGGGATCTGAGTTTATCACTGTTGGATTCTGTGCAAGGTGAATGCCAGAGGAATCCAGGAGAGGACAAAGATGGAGCTGACTCAAATGCAGAAAAGAGAAAATCCACATGGAGGAACCTTGGTTGCCTCCATTCTCCATGTTCTGGTTTACATAATGTCCAGCTCGATTTCATTTCTTCTTCTCAGATTGTGTGAGGTTGCTGAAGCATTACAATTAACCCTCACTTCTATTTTTCCTTGAACTACTTTTGAGTAGGTTTCTGCTGCTTGTAATCAAAAGAGCTTTGAAGAGAACAGTTATAATACTAACTCACAATCATTCTGTGAACATTCCCACTCTTAGGTCCTTTTAAACTGGCCTTTCCAACTCTCCATTATCATTCTTTTCTTTCTAACTATGGACCCATGGGTAGCATTTAATTTCCCCCATATTGTAAAGGTAAGCAGTAAACTGCATAAAGCCAGATCACCACACTAACTTCTTCTCCTCTCAAATCCCATAGTTCACTTTATAGCCCTTTTGATTAAAAAATAATTATTAGTATTCCCTGCGCTATGGTTTGGATGTTGTTTGCCCCCAACCCAATGGTTCATGTGTCCCCAGTGTGGCCATATTGGGGGGTAGTGTGGAAACTTTAAGAGGAGGGCCTTGTGGGGTGGGTCCTTAGGTCAATGATTACCGGTCTTCTGGAATGAGTTTTTTTTTAATGTCTTTGGATTGTCATTTTAATTTTTTCCCTTTTTAAATTAGTAATTCCTTTTTTAGTTAGTGTACAACTTAATAGGTTTCATTATGACATTTCCATACATGCATATTGTACATTGTTCATGTTTACTTCCTTATTATCCTCTATGACTCCCCTCCCCGCTGGAATGAGTTTTTACATAAAAGCAAGCAGTTATAAAAGCCTGAGCACAGGTGTGTGTAGCCTTTAGTCCCAGCACTTAGGAAACTGAGGGAGGAGGGTGGTAAGTTCAAGGCCAGCCTTGGCTACATAGCGTTGTCTCAAAACAAACAAACAAATAAACCCCCCTCCATTCTCACAAAGCCTGAGTCTCTCTGCTTCCTGCCTCATCATAGGTTCTCTTCCTCCCACATGAGCTCCTGTCATTGTGATCTGTCATGAGGTCTTCACCAGAGGCCAAAACAATGGGGCCACTTGATCTTGGACTTTTAGCCTCTAAAACTATAAGCTAAACAAGCTTCTTTCCTGTAAAAAGTCAGCTTTCCTCAGATATTTCATTATAGCAATAAAAAATGGACTAATACACCCAGAAAACTTGACTGCTATTTATTCAAGAAGCCTGTTGACTGCCTATCCATTCCAGGCACTGTCCACATCACTGGACAAAAGCCAGCAATGAGAGGAGGTCCCCAGTGAGCCTCCAGTAAGCTTTCGTTCCATGGCTGGTAGCTTAGTCATGCTGAGTAACACAAAAGGATTAAAAATGTATGTAGATAATTCACAAAATGAGTGGAAGAGAGAAAGACAAGGTCAGGCCCACAATGACGTTATTTCCCTTGTGAATGAGGTTGCAATGAAGGTGGCTGCCTGAGCACCAATACAAAGACAAACCGTTCCCGTAGGCCTGAGAAATTAATCGTAGTAAACACGAACAATTTTTACCACAAAATAAGTAATTTACCTATAGGAACCAAATAGAGTAATTTAACCGAAGGTAATAAACTCCCAGAATTTTGGTGCCACAGAAAGGAAAATCTACATCAGAAAAACCCTCTAAGAATTTATATTGATTGGAATAGTATAGACGGGAGTTGAGGAAGGTCCTGTCTCCTCCCCCTGTCTGACCCCCACTAGCTGACTGGAAAGTCCATCACGGCACTCCTACCTGGAGACGCAGGCATCTCAAGAAGTTTCCTCGCCTTTATTCCTTTCCGAATCAAAAAGTGCCTTCGAAGTGGCTTCGGCAAGGCAGGCGAACTGCGTGTTGACTGACTGCGCAGCCACCCTGAAGAAGTGAAAATCCCACCGCTAGCTGTGAGGAAACAACCGGAAGTTTGAACGTGCTCACTTCTGTAGTGAGTACCGCCCTTTACATATGCATAGGGACTTTGGTTCCGGTAATTTAACAATGTTGCTCAGCGCGGTGACGCACGCCTGTAATCCCAGCACGTCGGGAGGTGAAAGCAGGAGAATCACAGCTTCAAGGCCAGAGGCAGCCTGCGTAATTTTGTCAGACCCTATCTCAAGATAAAAAAATTTTTAAATGGATTGGGAGTGCTGCCCAGCGGTAAAGCACTTGCCAAGTTTGTTCCAGGCCCTGGGTTCAGCCCCCAGCCACCGCCAAACACTTTTGAGAGGAGTGCACACCCAAGATTCCAGCGCAGGCACCGCACAGCCTCCCATGTGCACCCATGTCCTGACTGTCTGTACTTGGCACCCTCAGGCAAAGGCTTGAAAGCTGCACGGTGGGCAGGTGCTGGAGAAAATCTCAGACCAATTCTGGCAGATTCCACCAAGAGAAATGCTAGTAACAGTGACATTTTGGGCAGAAGGCTAGCTACCAAATGAGAATGTGTGCATCCGTCTTGGGCCATGTCACCTCGGATGGGGCAGGCCATGGCACTGTCCGTCCTGGGGGAACATGGGAAGAGCATTAGGTTAGCTCTCAAGGAACTGCAACTCCTAGCTGGATGACCTGGTTTGTGAAATAGGTTTGTGAATATGATCATGATCCTCAAGATCCCTTAAGCTCTAACAACAACAACAACAAAAAAAATTAAAATAAAAAAAATTATAGTTCCGTGATTCTGTACGCAATCCTGGCAAGGATCACATCTACTTGCTAACAAACTCTTTTGAAGGAAGGAAGGTTCTAGAGTCATGTCATCACTAACTTCAGAACTGATCACTCTGCAGCTCAAAGGTAGAAATCTTGAACTTGTGAATTTGTTGACCTGTTTGAGATGAGGTGGGAGGAAAAGCCTTTCAGTAAATGATGCTTCTTAATCTTTGCTGTTACTCAAATAGCCATGAATGAATGGAATTATAGTCTTTGGGCAGTTTAGCGAGATTCTTTATAGCAAGCTTGGCTCCTACCAGCAGACTATGGCTCTAAAAATGCTCTGGGAGCAATTACACACTCAGTAACCCCTTATTAAGTAGCAATTTTATCTAACCTTACCCCTTTCCTTCGCAATGTGAGAATGAAGGGAGAAATGAATTAAAACACATGGAGAAACACCATATGCTCTCTCCTTGGACAGTATAGACAGCAGCAGGATGGCATAATATATGTAACAGCTTGGTGCAGAATTTGGGAGAGGGGGATTTTGGTTAACACCTCCCACTCTCCCACCACCCACATTTCAAATTAGTCCTAATTCCCAGGGCTGCTACAGAAAGGGGAGGTGTGAGAGGGAAATAGCAGCTTGCTGGTGCCATCCCCATTTCAAACAGTAAATGTAAACGTAGCATTTATCCTGCTTCAGAGCCAGGGGTCTTAACTGAGGCTAGAAACAACTGAGAGATGGCACAAGACAGAGTCACTGGGGAGAGGAGTGATCAGCTAGTTCTCCATTCTCATTTTGTTTGAATTCTCAATGGTAAGATTTTCTTGAACAGATCTAAATTAATTTATAACAAATTATACCTGGGTAATTGGTGCCGAAACAAATGTATATAAGTAAGTAGAAATATAAAATGGATCCAGAAGTAGAAGACACCAGGATAATACATGTAAAATATTCTTACTGATATCCTCGTTTGCAGCACAGATTCCAAATTACCTAATGATATTTGTTTTCCAATTTTTGTCTTCTGTTTCTTTATTTTCACTAGCCATTGAACAAATGAATAATGTCAACAGAGAATGTCTTGGATCTAGGATTCCTCCCCTTTCCCCCTTAATTCTGGAATCTTGGTTGTTATTCTACTTGCCCTTAGTTCTGGAAGATTTGTTACCAATATCATGGGGCCCAATAAATGGCATTTTTTTCTTTATGAGCTTTGGTAAGAACCAAACTTAATTTTAGATTTATGACAATTTTTTAGATCACTTGTTTTAAGAGTTCTCTAGTGGAAGAAACTGTACAGTGTCATAGAGCCACACTGCTTGTCTCTACCTGTCCCAGCACTTTGTGGATACTAAGTGAGTTTCTCCACCATGCTGTCCCTGTTTTCACCTATTCAAAATGGGGATGATGTCAGGTGCAGTGGCCCATGCCTGTAATCCCAGCAATTTGGGAGGCAGAGGTAGGAGGATAGCAAGTTTGAGACCAGAGGCAGTCTGCATAATTTAGCGAGACCCTGTCTCAAAAAGTTAAAAAATGGGCTGAGGGTGCAGCTCAGTGGTCTAGCACTTGCAAAACATGCAAGCACATGGCCCTGGGTTCAACTCCCAGTACTGCCAAAAAAAAAAAAAAAAAAAATGGGGATGATAATAGTATCTACCTTAGTTGGTAGAGTGCTGCTCTATGCTCTCTGAAGCCCTAGGTTGAATCCCCAGCACCTTGAAAGTGGTAGAAGGACCTGGCAATCCACTCCCAAAGCAATCCCCCAAAACAATCAGTCACTGAAAACCCTATGAGGGTTGCTCAGAGTTGGATCCGACTCCAGAGGACCTAACAACAACAACAGGATTGTGTGGAGGCAAAATAGATTTACATATAGGAGGAACTTAAAAACTATGCTTGGGACACATGAAATTCTCACTGAAACAATAATTGAAAAATTCACTTATCCAAACTAGGCATAGTGGTAGAGGACTATAATCCCAGTACTTGGGAGGCCAAGGCAGGAGAATTGCAAGCTTGAGGCCACCCTGGCTTACATCAGAAGACCTCATTTCAAAAAAGCAAAACAAAAACAAAAGCCGCCGTCTTGGCTCACAGTTGTAATCCCAGTGACTAGGGAGGCAGAAGGGCTGGGATTTAGCTCAGTTGGTAGAATGCTGCGCTGTAGTCTCTGAGGTCCCAAGTTCAATTCCCAGCACCACAAAACTGGGAGAAGGACCTGGCAATCCACTCCCAATGCAATCCTGAAACAGTCTGCCATTGAAAACCCTATGAGGGTCGCTATGGGTCGGATGCCGACTTGACGGCAACAGGGAGGCAGAGGCAGTAGGATCGTGAGTTTGAGGCCAGAGGCAGCCTTTGTAACTTAATGAGACCATGTCTCAAGATAAAAAATATATAAAAAATACAAAAGGCTTGGGGTGCGGCCCACAGGGAGAGCATTTGCAAAGCATGCGCGAGCCCTGGGTTCAACCCCAAGTCCTACCAAAAAAAAAAACTTATCCAACCAAAATTGCTTGAAAACCCATTGATAGAAAGAATTGTTGTAGCCATGCCTAAAGATACAGAGTCTGGATGTGGTGGTGAACAGCTATAGTCCCAACCACTTGGGAGGCTGAGGCAGGAGGATTACTTGAGCCAGGAGTTTGAGGCCAGCCCGGGCAACATGGCAAGACCCTGCAAAACAAACAAAGCAAAACAAAACAAAATGAAAACCTCCAAAATACAGAGAGCTAGAACTGCTTTTAAGAAACTTTCTTTAAACTGAAAAACATTTTGGGAATACTTCTTCACCTTATCAAGCATTACCTTGAAAAGCAAGCTAGGATTTAGCTCAGTTGGTAGAGCGCCACTCTGTAGTCTCTGAGGCCCTGGGTTTGATTCCCAGCACCGCAAATATGAGAGAAGGACATAGCAATCCACTCCCAAGGTAATACCAAAACAATCAGCCATTGAAAACCCTGTGAGGGTTGCTATGAATCGCACATACTGGATGGCACCTAACAACAACAAATTGTTCAATTTGATTGTTGGGTATTTCCCTTTTAGGTGGGGTATAGCTACTGAAAACATTCTTGGAGCAATCATTGTTCTATGTTACATGTTTGCATGCTGCTCTATCTCTGTGTTTTCTTTGTGGTACTTTGGGGTTGAAACCAGGACCTTGCATATACTTTCCTAGTGCTCTACCACTGGGCTGCACCCCAGCCTATTTTTAATTTTTTTTATTTTGAGGCAGGGTCTGGCTAAATTAGGCAGGCTGCCTCTGGCTTTGAATTTGTGATCTTCCTGCCTCAACCTCCTTAGTTGCTGGGATTAGAGGCATGTACCACTGCTCCTGTTCTCTCCTTTTAAAATACTTACAGTGGTGTTTTGATACATGTTGCCAAATTAGGGGTGGGCTTTTTCAGTAGATGTGAACTTTTCCAGGATATGATCTGGGATTGCTTTCACTTTGTTCCTTTCTTTTAGATGGCTGTTTGATTCCCAGCCCCCTCCCCCTTTCCTAGAGGGAGCAGGATAGGTGGTGATAAGGATGGCAGAGAACAAAACCTGTCTGGCACCAGCAGCCTATCTAGCCACCATCTAATCTACATAGACAGCATCATAGGCCCCTCTGCCCTTTAGAGTCTAAGAATATTCCGGATTCCTATAGGGTTGTGAGAAACCCTATAGCCAAAATCTTACAACTCAGTGTCAGGTCATGTATCTTGTTCATGTTCAAGTTTCAGTTGTTTATTTTCATGTCACTTAATTTGAATAGCAAGGCTCCCACTTTTGCCCCTTGTGTGTGAGTCCCTGTTTGGGGACTCAGTTTAGCAACCCTACTTTGATTGAAGTTCTGTCTCATCCCTGGGCTTTGTAGAGCCTGGTCCTCTACTATCTCTTTCTCTATTTAGATTCTGCCCCTGCTTTTTTGTTTACACTGATTGCCTTTTTTGTGCTGTGGGGCCAGGTTCATTTCTAGGTCCTATTTAGTTCTTATCTGACTCATTCTGCCAAATCCAAATCTGACATGAAATAAGAAAATAAAAATAGCCACATCATTGCTTATTCCCTTCTTCTGGTTATCTATTGCTATATAACAAATCACCTTGATTTTTAGTGACTTAAATAATGAAAATTATTTTATCTTTCATGATTTTTGTAGGTTGGTAATTTGGGAAGGGCTCAGTTGGGCAGTTTTGGATTTGGGTTTCTCATGCATTTGCAATCAGAAGATGGTTTGTGCTGGAGCAGCTGGAGGCTAGCCAGGCATTTGCCTCTCTGTAGATAATCTCAGAGCTTGTCTATGTGGCCTCAACATGAACCAGGTTGGGCTTCCTCACAACATGGCACCTTCATGGCAGCAGAAATGTTTACCTGGTAGTTCAGGGCTTCTGTATGAGTATACTAATTAAAAGGGCAGAAACCAAATCTTATGACTTAATCTTGTAAGAAGTTGCTATGGTTTGGATATGGTTTGTCCCCTATAAAACCCATGTTGAAATTCAATTGCTATGGTGGTAGTGTTAGGAAGTGTGGTCTTTAGGAGATGATTAGGTTAAGAGAGATTTATGCCTTTAATTCAGGACTGGATTAGTTATCATAAGCCCAGGTTGTTATAAAGTGAGACTGCCCTTTGTGTTTTGTCACTTTTGCACTTGCCTATGCCTGTTTGGCCTTTTGCTTTTCTGCCAGTTAAGATACAGGATGAGGCCCTGGCAAGATGTGGCCACTGAAACTTGAACTTTAACTTCCAAAACTGTGAACCAAAAGAAACCTCTGATCTTTGTAAATCCCCCACTCTTAGGTATTCTATTACAGCAGCAGAAAAGGGACTAAGACAGTAGTGTTATGTCTGCCATACTCTACTGGCTGAAGTCACAAAAACTAGTCCACATATAAATGGAGGGAATAAGATTCCATCTCTTGGTAGAGAAGGTGGTTATTTTTAGATACTTCTTTCCAGTTTCCCTTCTGAATGGTATACTATGCTCTCTGGAGGATTAGACAGGCAAAACAGTGACACCTTCCTGGGCCCTCTCATCTAATGAAGGAATGCCTGTTCACGTGCAAACCCAGACTGAATGCCTCTCTATCCTCTGTGAGGCTATGTAAGTCTATCCTATACTCTCCTTAGTGTTGCCTCTTCTAAGCAATAAAATAACAGACATTAAAATGTGCCTTAGGGACACTTTTACACTGTTGGTGGGACTGTAAATTAGTTCAACCACTTCGGAAATAAATATGGAAGTACCTTAGAAAACTAACAATAGAATCGCCATATGGCTCAGCTATATCACTCTTGGGAATACATGCAAAGGAAGATAAGTCATCATACCACAGAGACACCTGCATCTCCATATTTAATGCAGAACTCTTCATAATCACAAAAGTATGGGATCAACCAAGATGTCCATCAACAGAGGATTGAATTTAAAAATTGTGGTATATATACACAATGGAATATTACTCAGCAATAAAGAAGAATCAAATTATGCCATTTGCAGCAAAATGGGTGGAACTAGAGAACATCATCTTAAGTGAACTAACCCAGGCCCAAAAAGAGAAATACCATATGTTTTCACTCATATGTGGGAGCTGAATCTAAGTTAAAGGAAGAAACACACACACACACACACATATATATATGTGTGTGTGTGTGTATATATATATATACATACATACATATACATATATATACACATGTACATACATATATACATATATATATATATATATATATCTTAGGTGCCCTCGAGTCACGTCTGACTCATAGTGACCCTCATAGGGTTTTCAATGGCAGATTGTTTCAGGATTGCCTTTAGGAGTGGGTTGCCACATCCTTCTCCCATATACATATATATGTATATATATAAATGAATAAACATACTTACCTAAAAAGGGAAATGTAAGTAGAGTAGAAAGAAGGGGGGAGGGGATCAGCAGGTTGGGGAAGGGGGAAAAGGAGAGGAAATAATGTAGGGGTAAAAGAGGAGAGGAAAATCTCAAAATATATGATGAAACTATATAAATACATGGGCAAAAATAGGAGAAAGGAAAAAAATCACTGAAATTATAACCCATGATTGTATATGGATTTTTATTGCATATTAATTAAAATTTCTGTTTTTCTTCTCGTCTCTAAATGGTTCTCTAAAATATGTAAGTTGATGAATGTATAAGCAACAGTGATTTAACAGTTGTATAATGAATAGAGCAAAAGACTTATTACTCTGTATCCCACTAACATTTATTAATAAAATAAAGAAAAAATATGCCTTATAATTTACAAATCTTAGTGCCAAATATCTCACTTTGTGTCTTTGTTTATATTGTATTGGTGTGTGTCTTTCTCCCATCTGCGAGAATCCTGTATTACAAATCTTGGTATTCCTTCCTGTATTAATCAGTTGGTGTGTTGTTGTGGCAGAAAAACTGAATGAAGCAAACTTATGGGAGAAACTATTTATTGAGGGCTTGTAGTTAGAGGTTTTAGTCCTTAGAAGAGGGGCAAGCATGGTGGCAGGGCAGGCTATCAGGCAGGCAGCAGAAGACATCCTCACGTCTTGGCAATTAGGAAGCAGAGAGAGTGACCACAACCACAGGTCTTGGATAGACTTCAAAGGCTCACCCCAGGGAGCCGCTTCCAGAAAGCTAAAATCTCACCTCCCAAAATTCCGTAGTCTCCACAAACAGCACCACTATATGGGGACCAAACATTCAAACACATGACCTTTGGGGGACATTTTAGATTTAAACCATAACACTTCCTAACCCTACTGCTACCCTGGCTTTGAGACCCAAAATAGTTCCTCATGGATATCTGTTGAATGAATGAATGCAAGAAAATAAAAGACAAAAATCAAGGAATAGGGAATGCCATGAAAAACATCATAATTAACCAAGAAAATTAGGCTTTTACATGCCTTTTTAAAAAAATTGACGTGAATTCAGATGTACCTTTTAGTGGTTGGTGGCCAAGTCACAAAATTCCAGCTCTCTTCCAAGATAGACGTTCATCAGAGATACCTGTTATTTATTCTGAGCGTCCCTTGAACTGTATTGCTTTCTATGCTCTGCAGACCAGTTAAAAGTAGAGCTGTTGACAGACCAAAGTATAAATTAAAGGGCTGGGATACATCATTAGACATATGGTCTCTTAGGAACTGAGACTTTCTGTAGTAGGTGGAATTTGTAACATTCTGGCCTCTTGGACCATATGGTTGTATTTAGAGATGCCAGAAGAAATAAATACATGACCTTTAGTGCGTGATTCTTTTATTTTTCTTTTTTTTTGCTTGTTTTCTATAGCCATAGGGAAGGTTTTTGTCACAAAATAAAAAAGAACAGTATGAATAATTGGTTCAAATCCTTTTAATGATTTGTTAATGATAATTTTACTCTGTATGTGAAATCAGTGAATCAACGGCCATCCCTACTTAGAGTCAGTGACCCTGGGGCTGATCCTTGAGGTAGATGAGGAATATGATCTATACTCTATGACTCTGGACTCACCTGTAGCCAACTGGACCAGACTGATTTCTGACCTAGGACAAGCACTTCAAGCCATTAATGTAAGAGGTGGCCTGGTTTTTAAGCTGGGAGCTGTGTAATCCCAGTGACTCCGGAAGCTGAGGCAGGAAGATCTCAAGTTTTAGGCCAGAAGCAGCCTGCACTACTGAGTGACATCATGTCTCAAAATAAAAAATAAAATGGGAATTAGGGTGCAGCTGAGTGGTAGAGCACTTGCCTACCATGTGTGGGGTACTGGGTTCAACTCCCAGTACCCACTCTCCCCTCAAAAAAAAAAAAAAAAAAGGAAAGAAAGAAATGGTTTGGTTTTATAAAATCTTTCCTTAAACAGAAAAGAAATAAAAAAGAAAAAATGCCATGAACAATAAATAAAAGAGGGAAGGAAGAAAGGAAGAAAAGAAACAAAGAAACAAAAGGAAGGAAGGAAAGAGAGATGGAAAGAAATAAAAGAAAGAAAGAGAGGGAGAGAGAGAGAGAGAAAGAAAGAAAGAAAGAAAGAAAGAAAGAAAGAAAGAAAGAAAGAAAGAGAAAGAAAGGAAGGAAGAAAACAAAGGAAGGAAGGAGAGAGAGACAGAAAAAGAAAGAAAGGAAGGAAGGAAGGAAGGAAGAAAGAAAACAGAAAGGAAGGAAGGAGAGAGACAGAAAGAGAAAGAAAGAAAGAAAGAAAGAAAGAAAGAAAGAAAGAAAGAAAGAAAGGAAGAAAGGAAGGAAGAAAGGGAGAGAAAAGAAAGAGAGACCACAAGCACCTGACTGATGCTAACGGTAGATCTCTAGTGGGGCTGCTGTCTGCAGTGGCTAAAGTGAAGTTTTCTGAAATTTGTCTCTTTTCATCTCTTGGCTTTGCAGTCTTTTCCTTGGTTTCACCTCATGGCTGCTTCCTTCCTGGTGACAAGATGGCTGCTAGGCTTATGATGACTCAAATGGGAAGGCCCAGGGAAAAAGAGAGGTCACCTTCTCCAGTGATTCCAACACATGCCCTGATGTTGAGTCTCATTGATGTGGCCTGGATTGCATGAACTAAAAATATGCAGATTATCAAGCTCTACCAAGTGTCTGCCCTTGGGGGGATGGACAGCTGGGGAAGTTGGGTCTGTTGACCCAAAACAAAAAAACTAAAGGTAGGAGAGGTGTCCCATTGAAAAAGAAACATGTTATCAACAAAGTGAGGATGGGACAGGACAGGTGGTGACAACAGTTGAGCACAACCCAGCCCTTGCTTGGAGAAGGTGGCTGCTGAAGGAGGCTCACTGATCTGCAAGGGCAAGGGCAGCTGTAGATCACTGCCACAAAGGGAGTCCCAGCTCATTCCCACCTCCACTCTGCTGGACACTGGCCTGATGGTACTGCAGATGGCCCTGCCTCCTAGGCAGGATGTCATTTTAAGAATGCTTAATCCTCAGGACCTCAGAACGATACCTTTCCAGATGAGGTTGTTTAAGTGAGACCTTAGGTATGTCGGAAGGAATGAACCTGTGTTTATGTAGGTAGCGGACTGACCTCAGGGACAAACTGTTCATAACGGAATCCTCAGTGAATCTTTTCTGGGAGCATGTTCAGGTTGTCAGGTGAGAAGGCAAAGTGAGAGTGCCAAAGTTCCATAATATTTCTATAGTCCTTTCCCCAAGAGGCAGGAAAGCACAGTGATGAAGACCATGATTTGGAGATCAGAGAGATCAGGGTTAAAAGCTCAGCTCGTCACTTCTATTGACTTTGAATAAATTGGTTTACCTGCCTACCTGTTTTCTCATCTATGAAATGGGATGATCTTAACATCCATATCATAAGATGTTTCATGTTTTTTGTTTGCGGTACTTGGAAGTTGAACCCAGGAACTTGCACATACTTTGCAAGTGTTTTAACACTGGGCTGTACCCAAAGCCCAATTTTATTTTCTTTTGAGACAGGGTCTCGCTATTACACAGGCTGCCTCTGACCTTGAACTCACGATCTTCCTGCCTCAGCCTCTCCAGTTGCTGGGATTAGAAGCATGGGCCAGCAGGCCTGGCTATATCATAAGGCTCTTGACTTGATGCAAATAAAGACTTAGGTCTTCGTTATTGTTATGCTCATCACTGTATATGGCCTGACAAATGGCTAGGCCAGGAATCAACCACATGGTATAATTTGGGCACGGCAGAAGGTGCATATTCAAAAACATTTCCCCTCAAACTGCTGTGGGATTTGAGGTTCCCATGCCTTTTCATTACTTTGGTGTAAGGAAGAGTTTGAGTGACTTGTTGCTGTTGCTTGGAGGTTGAATCTAGGGTCTCACACATGCTTTGCAAGCGTTCCATCACCTAGCTACACCCTAGCCCATTTTGTATTACTCTTAAATTTTGAGACCAGTTCTTACTAAGTTATGCAAGCTGTCTCTGACCTCGAACTTGCGATCTTTCTTTCTTTGCCTCCTGAGTCCTGGGATTACAGGTGTTCACCATCGTGTCAGCTTGAGTGATTTTATTCTCTGGGAAATTTTAAAGGTTCCAAACTTATATTTCCCTAAGAAAGGAGAGGGTGGGAGAGTCATATAGTTCTTAGGCCCCTGTTCTGCCACTTCTAGTAGAATTTTTCTTTATCTTTCTTTCTTTCTTTCTTTCTTTTTTTTTTTTTTTTTTTTTTTTTTT
>VMDO01000260.1:177589-248775 GCA_007922755.1 Pedetes capensis | reverse complement strand
GTGCCCGGCTAGCAGAAATTTTCTTTTGCACATTTTCCATACTGAGTTCCAGGTGAGAATTTCTTTGACGAATCATTCTGTGGCTAATGGAAAAAAAAAAAAAAAAAGAAACAGCCACATCAAGGCAAAAAAAGCCCCTATTAAAACACTGTCACATTATCTGGAAAGGCATTGGAGTTGTCTTGCTTGAAGGAGAAAAGCGTTAGGAGGAAGGATGCTGACTGTCCTTGTGTATCTGAAGAGTCACCATGTGGGGGTCCAGAGAATCAACAAGAGGCACATTTCTGCTTGATGGATAGTAGAAGAAAGATGTTCCCAGCAATTCTAGCAATTCATTTTGGGGCAATGGTGTGCCGCTATCCCTGGAGATGTTCCAGCAAAGGCTTTATCCTGTCAGGGACAGTACTGAGAGGATTCCCTCAAGAGTAGCATGATGGACTGTGACTGCCAAGATCACATCCAAACTCAGGGCTTCTGTGGTCCTGCGTAACACAGCAGGCTATTAATGTGTTGCACCCCACGGGACTCCTTGGTGGAATTTTATCACCTATATTGAACTCTAAGAGTCTGGCTTTAAAAGAATGCGACATAGGACAGTTTCATTTTGAACTCATTTGAGATTTACAGAAAAGTTTCGAAAATAGTACAAAACTTTCTCTTACTCTTTACCCAGCTTCCCCTAGTGTTAACATCTTGTATAACCCTAATACAATGAGCAATGCCCACAACCAAGAAATTAGCCTTGTTTAGATACTATTAACTAAATTAAAGACCTTATTTGAATTCCATCAGCTTGTTCACTAAAGTTTTTTCTTTAACAGTGAAAGGTTTTGTGGTGGTGGTGGTTGTTATTGTTGTTTTCAGTACTTGTGGCCTGCACAGAGGGCTTTCCTCATGTTAAGCAAATACTCCACTACTGCACAGCACTAGAGTCCTTTTTTATTTTTGAGACTGGTTTGTGTTAAATTGCCCAGGCTGCAATTTAACACCCTTCTTATCCAGAGTCACAGAATTTTAGAGTTTGGGTGCAAACTCACCAGTTACAACCCATCCTTCTGTTGAGGGATCTCTTATTATTGTCCCTGACAGACCATCTTACAGGAGGGAGCCACCTAACGGAGAATGCTTTGGCATGGTTCTTCATTCAGAACAATGTTATTCTCTCAGCAGACATTGATTTGGTGCCAATCTACGGGAATGTATCAGGCAACTACAGAAACTGCAGGCATAGCTCTTGCTTTCTAGAATCTTGTAGTCCAGTAAGAGGAATAAATGTACAATTGTAATAGAGTGTGGGATAGGGAAAAGAAATATTATAATACTAACATTACATGGGGCAAAGGCTATGGTAAAGATAAATACTATGAGAGCATAGAGGGGATGCCTCACCCATCATAGAGTCTCAGAAATACTTTCTAGAGAAAATGATGGAAGCTGGGCACCATGGCACATGCCTGCAATCCCAGTGACTTGGAAGGCTGAGGCATGAGGATTGTGAGTTCAAGGCCAGAGGCAGCCTGCATAACTTAGCAAGACCCTGCCTTAAAGTAAAAAATAAAAAAAGGGGCTGAGAGTATAGCTTAGTGGCAGAGCACTTGCCCAGACTGGGTGAGGCCCTAGGTTCAACCCCCTAGTATCAGGGGGAAAAAAAAAGAAGAGATGGAGAAGCTGGGTCCACAGGGATGGATCCCTAAATTTAATTTCTCCAATATCATCTCTAAATCCTCCAGCCTCAAGGAATCAAATTCGGAAAGTAGCTAGAGGCTCTACATGTACATTAAATGAGCTAGTGCATTATGAGATTCTTTACTAATGTGTCTTTGCTTATTATTTCATTGGCTCCTCACCCTAGCCTTTCCAGATCTATAGAATAAGTGATATTTTGGCTGTTGTGTGGAGAGAAACTATAAGAGGGTAAATATGGAAGCTATGATTCAGACCAGATATGATACATCTTGGACACACAAAATGAGAAATTAGACCTTGTTTCCAGTGTCAGCTGGGTTCTTAGTACCTGTCAAGTCACTTAACCTCTTTGAATCTCACTTCCCTCATTTGTCAAACAGGGAGACATAATGCCTTTCTCATTGGACAATTAGCAATAATATATAAAGTGAGGTCATGCAGTAAAAGTATAGCTGCCACTCTCAATATGTGTATTTGTCAGAATCCCAGCAGGTAATAGATGGTGCAATCAAATTATGATAATGCATAAAGAGTTTAATCAAGGGATTATTTTCAAAGCTATCAGCAGGGCTTAGGGAACCCCACAAAGAGTGGTGTTATTCATCTTTCTGTTAATATAACAAATACAAAAGAGAATCAGTTTACAAAGAGAAAAGGTTTATTTAGGCTCACAGTTCTGGAGGTTCCAGTCCATGATGGGTTGACCTTGTGGCTTTTGGGCCTGTGGCGAGGCAGCACATCATTGTGGAAGCAAGCGGCAGAGGAAAACCACTCACGGCCCACTCCTGAAACAATCTTCAAACAATCTGCCAATGAAATCCTATGAATAGCAGAGAAGCACTGACATAGTGCGAGGCACTGGACAGTGTCAGGGAGTGTTTCATTCTGTTGCACATTGCATAGCCATGAGTCAGACCTGACTCCACGGCACCTAACAACAACATGTCTAGAAAGCAAAAGAGAGAATGAGGAAGAGACAGGGGCCTCACATTCCCCTTCAAGTGGATGCCCCTCATGACCTGAAGATAACCCACTAGGCTTTACCTCTTACGGTTCCAGAACCTCCCAGTAGCCCTACAGACTTGGAATCAAGCCTTTACCACATGGGCCTTTGGGAGATATTCCAGATCCAAACTACAGCAAATGGTATAGTATCCCAGGTCTTATAACAAATAGGGTCTTTGTTGTCTATACTCTGAGGGTTTCCTCTGGGCTGGAAAGGCTATCATCATATGATTATATTTTTTTGCAGTACTGAGTTGAACCCAGGGCCTCAGGCATGCTTTACAAACACTCTACCACTGAGCTGCACCCCCAGCCCATTTTTTACTTTTTATTTTGAGACAAGATCTAGCTAAGTTATTGCAGTCTGACTCTGGCCTCAAATCTGCCATCCTCCTGCCTCATCATTTTATTGCAAACAGCTGTGGTGACCTTCAGAAGACACTGCACCCTCTGTCATGGCAAGGAAATCAACTACAGAGCTGATGGTTGGGCTTCAATGAAATCAATTAACATCAGATGGTTGGGCTTCAAGAAAACCAACTACACAGCTGATAGTTGGGCTTGAATGAAATCAACTGCATGGCTGTTGGTTGGGTTTAGGATTGTAGAGGACCTGTGGGTGTTCCCTAGTGGGGGGGGGGCATGAAGCCCTCAAGCGGCCCCTCCCCCCATGCCTCCCACCACCACATAAGAGGGAAATGATTGCTTGAGGGTGAAACTCCTCAGTGATGCCGCTGCTTGGAAGTCACCCATGGTATACTTTGATTGTATAGCTGCTTGCAAGGCTGCAGGAAGTCATACTTGCTGTGGTAAGTGACTCCAATGCGTGAAAGGAAGTCTTGTGGCAGAGGGACTCTTCCCAGTTGTGTAGATGTCCGTGATTCTCTTAAGGCACTGTGAAGCACCCCAATACATTCATTGGTTGTTAAGTTTAAATTGTCAGTATCCTTTCTCTGGTCCTTTGATGCCCTGTTGGTATCTGGGGAGAAGAGCCTGAGGAGACCCTTCATGCCCGCACTCCCTCTCCTGGTGTTACTCATGCACCAAACACAGCCAGAAGTCAGGAGGTTTTAGGACTCCACCATCACAGTCAGCCTCCTCGGACAGAAGGGAGGTTTGAAAGGGTGGACAGAGGCTCTGAAGAGGCAAGAAGCTATTTGGCTCAACCTTGAGGTGAAGGAAGAAATCTCAGAAAATGGCCATTGGCAGTGGAACCTCTAGAACCTCTAGAAGATTCCACTGCTCTTCCCATGATCATTTGGCTTGGCTCTAGCTGGCCTTTTAACCAGGAATGTTAATAGACATTTGTTGTTTTCCCTCACAGCCTCAGTTCTCCTCTCTTCTGGCAACAATAGTTTTCTTTTGTGAACTTGTCCTTTACTCTAAATCTGTACGTCTGACGTGAGACTCTGAAAGGATGAACATGTGATCCAGGCCCACACCAGCCAGCATACCCCATTCACTCAGCCATAATGGTTAATCTTCAACTGAGCAAGTGGGTCAATTAGAACTTGTGAGACACAGTGAATCTGTTTTTAAGATGGCAGGGGACAACTGGATGTGATGGTGCATACCTGTAATCCCAGCACTCTGGAAGTGGAAGTAGGAGGATCCAGAGTTCAAAGCCAGCCTGAGCTTCACAGTAAGACTCTCTCAACAAAATAAAACAAACCACCACCACCACCAACAACAACAAAAAACCTCAAGCCAAAACAAAAATAAAACAGAGTGCAATAACAACAATAACAGGAAAAACAACAAAAAGGCTGGGGATGTAGCTCAATGGGTGGAGCACTGGCCTAACATGGGCAGAGCCCTTGGTTGGAACCACACCAGTAGATAACTATCTATCTATCTATCTATCTATCTATCTATCTATCTATCTATCATCTATCTATTTCGTGGTACTAGGGTGTCAAACCTAAGGCCTTGTATATACTTTACAAGTGCTCTACCACTCATCTGCACCCTCAGCCCATTTTTGGTTTTTTATTTTGAGACAGGGTCTTGCTAAATTATTAGTCTGCCTCTGGCCTTGAAACTGCCATCCTGCCTCTGCCTTTCAAATCACTGGAATTACAGTTGTGCACCACTGCTCTAGGTTAGATAATAATTTTAATGCAAATCTGAGTTATAGTAAACACTAGGCAGTGTCACTGTTATTAGAGGCTGTTACATACATCCTGTACTGTACTACAGACACATACACATACTATACTATATTGTAGCCATTAAAAACAGTGATATTGTAGCCTAAGATAAAGTCAATGCATATGGTAATCATCTGTAAATGTAAAAATAAAATAATTGAGATTTGTGCTTTAAAGCACATTCTTGCCCAATTACTTCTGCATTAAATTCACAGGAAGCTGAGGCTGGAGATTAAGACTAATATCACAAATGTACTAAGTGGCTATCTGGGTAGAAAATGAAAATCATGCTAAAAGTTAAAATCTGCTGTTTGACTGAATTGATAAAATAATAAAATTCCAATTGATCTAATTCCCAGTGGTTGGTGCTCTTATAAATTTTTTTTTTAACAAAAACTATGATTTGGGCCTTGTGGAGTTCTCTCGCAATCATTGATCAGCTGTTCTTGTTTAAATGCCTCTACTTCAATATAATTTTAAAATTTTGACTAACTGAATTGTTGAATGGAAGTACATTTTAAAGAACATGACTTAAGAATTTTGGAAGTAAGCTCTTAATGTTGTATTTAGTTAGAAACTATACAATTCATTTCGTCCTAAGGCATATATGTGTTTTTTGGGGGGCAGAGCGACAGCTTTACTGAGATGTAATTCACATGCCATAAAATTCACCCTTAAAAAGTATTCAATTCATTGATTTTCAGTATATTAACAGTGCTGTGCGACTATCACCACTGTTTAATTCTAGATTTTCATCTCCCCCAAAAGAAATCCCATACCTGTTAGCATTCACTCTCTATTCTCCCTTACCCCAGTCCCTGGCAACCACTAATCTTTCTCTTGCTGTGGATTTGCCTATTTGGATATTTATATGAGTGGAATTGCACAATAGGTGGCCTTTTGTGACTGACTTCTTTCTCCTAGTGACCAAATTCTTTCATCTGACATTGTGTCCTCAAAATTTATACACATTAGAGCATAGGAAATTTTTTGCCTGAGCTTGAAAAGAACAATGAGGACCTTGATAAAGGTAAGATACTGGTATCTCCTGGTATTCCCTTCATCCTCCTTTATCAATCCATTCCCCAGACCATAGCCAGAATGATTTCTTAGCCCACACATGGGGTTAGGGCTCCATCTGTCCTCAGCATCATCCACCAGGTCCTGGTCTATACCCCCAGATCCACTGGGCTCCCTCTTCTCTTGGTTCAGTGCCCAGAAGTGCTCCCTCTAACAAAGGGCGTTTATGGGTGCTGTTCCCTCCACCTGTGAATGCTCTCTTATCTCTTAGTTAATTCTTTAGATTCCTCCTTCAGATCTCAATTCAAGGGTCAAGTCCTCAAGTCTAGGTCATGTTTCTTAATTTTCTGCATAGCAAATTATTCAATATATAATTTTGCCCCCATCAGTGTGACTATTTCATTTTTATATCTCCCAACTAGATCATAAACCTTCAAAGAATAGAGTTCACATCTGTGTGATTCATTAAAAAAATTCCATATATCCTAGCACATACATAGGAAATGTTCCTTTTGTCTTAAAATTTTTTTTTACAAATATTTTAGTGTAATTTTCATGTTTGGTGTATTTATTAATAGAATACTTAGAATATTAGAAACTCTGTCAACCAGAATATTGGATTGACCTTTGTGTGACCAGGCTATGTAATAGAGTTCATTGTTCTTTGTTTTATGTTGACCACACTGATCAATAATAGTGGGTTAGAATCATGCAGAGAGCAAAGGAAATAGGGAGTTAACTGAAAATCCCCCCTCTCCCATTTGAATTAAGCAACCTCTATTCCTCTCTCTCTCTCTCTCTCTCTCTTTCTCTCTCCATTCTTTTTCTTTGACTCCCTCCCTCTCTCCTAACCAGAGGAGAGGAGCTTTCAAATTAAATTATAGACATCTTTCCTTCCAAAATGAGAATCAACACATATATGTTTTTTTAAAAACCCAACAATTTTATAGAACAATAAATGACATGATCTCATCTTTTTACAAGGTAATCATATTAGAAAAACTCTTAAAGGTTTTACTTATAGTTGATTAAAGTGGCTTTAAAAACATATGATAAACTATGGAAGATTTTTTTCTTGCAAAGAAAAATTGATATCTTGAGGGACCAAATGAGGTGTTCTGGGAATCCCTGCCTTCAGAACTGTTATAAAATTCAAAACCAGTGTTGAACATGTCAGCCTATACAGGTGGACAAACTCCTGTTCCCCATGCCCTCACACCTCTACCCCTAACCTGGCCAGGGGACATCTGGCAGAATTTAAAGGCCATTTTTCATTGTCACAAATAGGGGGTGGGAAGCTGCTGGCATCTGATGAGTAGAGGCCAAGGATGCTGCTAAATAACCCAGTTATGGGAAATCCCTCAGCTCAAAAGTCAGAAGTGTCAAGGCCGAGAAATCCTGGTCCATACAAAATAAGATAATGATTGAAATGTTATTGAGTTACAACTAAATGTTCATCTATTCCTTTGTCAATGAACAGTTGGCAGGAATTCTTGAATAAAAAATAAGCTTGCCTTTGTTCTCTCAACCAGCAGTTCTTTAGTAACTACTTCATGCCAAGGACTGGTGTAGGAATTACAGATATTTTTAAAAACATTATATTTATCACCCAGCTGCTTATTCAGAGAGGCAGACATCTTTTTGAGTGTACTCAGGGATCTCTGGTCATACATACAAAGAACACTTGGCCTGACTCGGAACTCAGAGGCTTCCTGGAGGGCATGATACATCTGGACTGCATATCAAATGTTGATAAAAGTTAGGAAAGGGAAGAAAAAGCATTTCTGGAAGAAAGACTAACACAAGAGAGGAAGAGATGTGTGAACCAGTGTCTGCAGGTGATTTGATGTTAGTAGCTTAGCATTAAAGGCAAGAAAAGGCAAGAGATCAGGCCAAAGGGATGGCTAGAAGAGGTGAGGGATGGTTTTTATGAGCAGATTAAGGAGCTGAAAGTGAAGGAAAGTAAGGTACAGACTTTAAGCAGCAGAGCAACAAATTCCGAATTGTAATTTGCATAAATAACTCTAGTTACCCTGGAAGTGATGGACTTAAGGGGTCAAGATTGAATGCAAGGGGATCAATTAGCAAGCTATTGCAATGTTCCAGGTAAGAGATAATGAATGCTTAGAATTAAGCAACAGCAGCAAAATGGGGGAAAAGACTTGGATGGGTGATATTAATGAGATAGAATAAGCAAGATGATGATTGATTAGATGTGAGGTCACATAGAGAAGGACTCCCACATTTTTGGCTTGGGTGTCTTTGAATGAAATGATCTTGTTTAACACAGGATGGAGACAGAGTAGGAAAAGCTAGTGGTAATTTTCTTGTGGACATGTTAAATATTTCCTTCTTCAGTATGGAACTTGAAGCCCTTGAAAGGTCAAGACTAGAAATGTTGATTTTGAAGACTTCAGCACAGTGGGAGGAGCTAAACTCCTGAGAATAATGAAACTGCAGACAGTGTTTGAGTGTGCTAGGGCTGCCATAGCCTGCAGTCATAGTCCCCTGGCGTCCAGTCCCATCAGATCTCAGATCTCAGAAGCTAAGCAGTGTTGGGCCTGGTTAGGACTTGAACGGGAGACTGCCTGGGATCACCAGGTGCTGTAGGCTTGGGAGAAGGACCTGGAAACCCACCCCCAGAAAACAATCAGCCATTGAAAACCCTATGAATGGCAGAGAAGCACTGACAATAGTATCAGGCATAGCACAAGTTCAGGGAGTGTTTCATTCTATTGTACATAGGGCCACTATGAGTTGAACCCGACTTGATAGCACTTAACAGCAGCAACAACAAGGGCTGCCAGGACACAATGAACAGATTAGATGGTTTAAACAACAGAAATTTGTTTACCCACAGTTCTGGAGGGACAAAAGGGATCCTAGGAGGCTTCTTGTCCTCTTGATTCCACATAAGGTAATAAAGAGAAGTTGTGTAACTGCAATCCAGAAGAGGACCCTCACTACAACCCACCACGCTGGAATCTGATCCGAGACTTTCAGTGTCCAGAACTAGAAGAAATAAACATTTGTAATTTTAGCTCCTCAATCTGTGGTGTTTTGTTATAGTAGCCCAAGCAGATTAAGCCAATCACATTGAGGGTTAGAGCTTCAATATATGGATTTTAGGAGGACAAAATTTAGTCCATTTGCCAGAGTGAATAGAAAGAGAACAAAAAGGACTCAGGGATAGAGACTGTGGTGACAAAGGACAGACAGTTACAAGGCACCAAATACTATATAATATATAAAGTTATCTCTTTGTTGATATCCATACATCTACATTTGTGTATATATATAATTGTTAGATTAAGAAAAGTAACTCATAGAGATGAAAAGAAAATGACTCACAGAAGTCTACTGTGCAGATTTCTTTCATTAACAATTAAAAGTAAAGCATAGTGTTACAGGTTGAATTGTGTTGCTCAAAAAGACATGTGGAAATTCTGCAAACTATGAATATGACCTTATTTGGAAATAGGGTCTTCACAGATGTTCTCAAATTCAGATAAGGTCATCCTGGATTAGGTTTAGTTTAGTAGGTCCTAAGTCAATGACATGGGAGAAGGGCCTGGCAATCCACTCCCAAGGCAATCCCGAAGCACTCAGCCATTGAAAACCCTATGAGGGTCGCTATGAGTCGGATACCAACTCGATGGCACCTAACAACAACAACAAGTCAATGACTGATGTCTTTGTTAAAGTAAGAGAAATTTAAACACAAACACACAGGGAATGCCATGCAAGGACAGAAACACATAGAGAGAATGCCATGTTACAACAGGCAGAAGTTGGGATGATGCATCTACAAACTGAGGAATGCCAAGAATTGCTGACAGGAACCAGAAGCCAGGGAAGGGGCAAGGAAGAGATTTATCCTTAGAGCCTCCATAAAGGTACCAGCCCTGCTATCACCTTGTTTTTGATCATCTAGCCTCTAGAACTAGGAGAGAGTAAATTTCTGTTGTTTTGGACCACCCAGTTTTTGGTGGTTAGTTATGACAGCCCCAGAAAACAAATGTACATATCCATAGCAAGAATATTTTAAAAATAAAAAATGATAGGAAGACAGCAAATTGTAAGTAAAAGCATTGTGTTTTTTAAAAATTTTATTAGATATTTTGAAAATCTTTCTATGTCAGCACATATGGAACTACCTCTTTCTTTAAGCTGCTGCCCAGCAAGAATACAATGTAAGGAGGCTGGGCAGAGAGGAAGGGGAAGAAGAAATCGGATTTCAGAGGAATTAGTGACAAGCAGCATCTTGGGAAGGAGAAGTTTCTAGAAGACCCAAGTAGTCAACTAGGTCTAATAGAGAAGTAGATCTAGGACGTCAGGACTGAAAAATGTTTTGTTACGGGTTCTGCAGAAGTCCTAGATCATCAAGGTAGGAACATTTCCATGGCACTAGAGAAGCTGAAGCTAATATTAAATAAAAGATCTCTGTTCTCATGTGCTCATTCTCTTAGACAGGACAAGAGAATTATGTACAATGAGAGATATAGGTGAGAGTGAGGTACTATGGTGGAATAGAGCTAGGAAATAATAGTAACAAATATTAAAAGGTGATATATATAATTATATCTATCTATCTATCTATCTATCTATCTATCATCTACATAAATTTTTTTTATGCTGAAGATTGAACTCCAAGGGCCTGCGCTTTCTAGGTAAGGTTTCACCACTGAACTCCACCCCCAACACCAATATTATATTTTAATGTGGCTTTAGGAGTCAATGTTCATATATATCACCTTGGGCTCTGTCTGAATAGGTCATTAGTGAATGCGTCAGAAAACTAGACTTAGGCTACTGTATTCCACTTCTCATGAAGTTGCCTGCTGTCAGGGTCAAAGACAATGTTTTATGACTGAATGAATATGTAACAGCCTCCCGACATTTGCTGAGAAATTGTGCCATATTCCACACTGTGCCCTATGCACACCTTATTTAATTCTTGCAACCACCCTCTGAGGTAGGTCCTTAGTATTTTCATTTTACAAATGAGGAAGCTGTGCTCCATGTAGATTACTTTTTCTAAGGTTATTTAGTTAGAGGAGGGACTGGAGTACAAACCCTGGGCTCCAGTGACTCTTGGAGCATGGGAGAGGAGATGGCATTCTTCTTTCACTGTTTAACAGTGAATTACTGATAACCAGAATATAGTTCTAGCTGTATAGTGGGCCCCAAACAGTATTTCCCAGTCAAATTGGTCTAGTAGGAAAAATAGGTGCTATGGTTTGGATATGAACTGTCCCCTGAAGGGACTCATATATTGAAGGCGTGGTCCATGATACAAGCTGTGGTAAAAGTGATTGGATCATGAGGGCTCTGCCTTCATCAATGGAGTAACCCATTGATGGGTTCAAAATTTGAAGAGGCTATCGGGAGATGTGGAACTATGGAAATTAATGGCTGATTGTAGGAAATGGGTTACTGGCAGTATGTCTTTGCAGGTGTTTTGTTCTGGTCCCTTCTTGTTTATCTCTGTCTGCTCCCTGTCCATCATGTGGTTGCCACATGTTCCTGCCACTATTATATTTTTGCCTTGCCTCAGGTCCAGAACGCTGGATCCATCCAATCATGATCTGAAATCTCTAAAAGTGTGATCCAAAAATAAATCTTTCCTCCTTTAAGTTGACTTTCTTAGGTATTTGTTGCAATGACTGACATATGACTAACACAATGAGGGAATAAGAAAACAGGGGAGAAAGAAAACTTTTTGGCCAGGTTTGGTCTGTTATGGATAAAACAACAGTCAGTAGAGGCATCCTGGATGTTATCAGATTTAAATTTGTGTTTGCATGTGTTATACTATATAATGTTCTTATTTCCTCCAATAAAAGTCATCTGTCAATGGAAGAACTGAGTTTGGTATTAAGACAGAATGTAGAGAACAGAATCTTAGTCATATTAGCCCAAGATTTGAATCTGGTGAGACAAACTATTGGAGGTCAGAAGCTAGTGAGTCCTGGCAAGGGACCCCCTCATGCAGTTGCCTCCTCCATTTTACAAGCCAAGGTGAAATGTTTCAAGATACCTGTTGTCATGAATATATATGACTTATATATACATATATCTGCACACTATATACATGTGCATATATACATGTATAAATACAAAGTGTGACCCAAAAGTATGGCAAACGTTTAAATAAACAAAAAAAGTTTATTACAGTAAAAGACACATTGCCATTAATCTCCCTCAAAATACTCCCCCTGGCTTTGAGCACACTTATCTCATCCATCATTCTTGCCTGAACTCCTGAAGCAGTTCTGGAAGGCCTCTTTTGTGTCTTTAGTTTCATCCTCCATCATAACAATGCTCCATGTCACACATCGCTTCTGGTATGGCAATTTCTGACAAGTAAAAGCATTGTGGTGTGTCCTCATCCACCTTATTCACCAAATTTGTCACTGTGCAACTTCCAGCTTTTCCCCAAAGTTGAAACAACTATGAAAGGTAAATCATGAAATCATGAAAGGTAAAGGTTTGAATCAATTTGTGACATTGAAATAGCCATGATAGTGCAACTAAAGACTTTCATGAAAAATTTAAACACTGTTTTTCTGGATCACACCTCATACATAAGCATGTATAATTTCAAGCATGTGGAAAAGTAAAGAAAATAAAATAGCAAATGCTTATGTCAGGGATGGTAGCTACAATGTTTATCAGTCTCCAGTCATCAGACAACTTGTTGTTTGGTGCCCTCAAGTTGGGTCCAACTCATAGCAACCCTGTGTACCACAGGTGAAACAATCCTCAACACTGTGCAATACCTGGCATGATGTCAGTGCTTCTCTGCTAGTCACAGGGTTTTCAATGGCTGATTGTTGTTTTGGGAGTGAGCTGCCAGGTCCTTCTCCTGGTTTTGTGATGCTGGGGATCCTAAGGCCTCAGAGAGCAGAGAGCAGCATTCTACCAACTGAGCTTAACCCCAGCCCATGAGACAGCTAGAAAAATATTAGTCCAAAACAGTGGACCTGCTATCCTGGTAAATGCAGCTGTGAGTCCTGTTCACCCTTCCCCTGGATGAATGCTTTTAGTTACCATAACAGAAGAACACATATGCTGGGTGCCATGCCACCTACTCGGAAGGCTAAGGCAGGCAGCTTATGAAAATTAGTAAGACCCTGTCTCAAAATAAAAAGTTAAAAAAAAAAAAAAAAAGGAGGCTGGAGGTGCAATTCAGTGATGAGTGCCTGCCTAGCATATGTGAAAGCCTGGCTTCAGCACTCAAGTACTAAAGAAAAGCAAATCAAGATTAAGCTAGTGGTTTTTTTTTTTCCTCAGTACATGGGGGTTGAAACTAGGACCTTGCACATAATTTTCAAGTGCTCTACCACTGGGTTGCACCCATAGCCCATTTATTTTTTATTTTTTAATTTTGAGCCAGGATCTCCCTAATTTACATAGGCTACCTCTAACCTTGAACTTGAGATCCTCCTGCCTCTGCTTCCCAAGTTACTGGAATTACAGGTGTACACCACCTTACTTGCCCAAGCTAGTGTTTTAATATGCAACTTTCTTTACCTTGCCTGGCATGTTGCTAGCATTTAATAAATGCTTTTATTATTATTTCTGATAAGGCACAGAATAGAGATAAAGCATAGAATAAATAATACATATATTGTTCTAAGTTAAATAGAAGCATGGACTCTATTTTCACAGTATAATTTTGGTTCATTGCATTATCTCATCTAAAATGTTCCTATTCCCTCCTCTTGATTCTTGAATTTCTAGAGGCGGAGAAAGTGTTAAATATGAGGAGTTAAAAAATGAGTAAAGAAATTACAGGCTGGTGCTTTGTTGCACATTGTCGTTGGGATCACATCTTAGAGTTATCCTTTGTCCTGGCCAGTCAAAAGTGGTTTGTTTGTATGGAAGTCCCTATCTTAACCCTATAGAACAAATGTATTTGTTGCTAATTTTTCTTGTAAAATATTTATAAAGGAAATCTGATTCCCAAGATAAAAGTGTCCCTGGCCCTCATACTATGGTTAATTCATTTCCCCAATTCTTGTGAGTCACTAGTCATAGCTATAATGCCAGTAATACTTCTCTCTGGAACCACAACCCTGTCACAAAATAGTAGTGCTAACAGTGTTAGGCAAATCTTGGAGATAATGAAACCTGACTTACCTCCTTGCAGTTTCTTTGGGAGGATAAAATGAAATAATGGATGTGAGCGTGTTTTTAAGAAGCAAAGAGTTCTATAAAATTCATGACAGCAATTTTTGTGCCTTGGCTGCAAAATTGTTTTCCATCATATTCATTGTTTATCAGCTATTCTTCACATATATGCATATGAATAAAATCATTCATAGTCATTTTTATCTTTAAGAAATTGGAACTTTTTCTCTTCCTTTATCAAGGTAGTATCACTTAGATTTTAATAAAAATTTCAATTCCTCGTTTATTGTTTCTGCACCATTTAGGGTGGATTTAAGATAAGTACATAATACACTCTCTGAGGCCCTGAATCTTTGAACAAGTCTAAAGAGCCAAATAAAAGGATCTCTCTGGGAGTCACATTTCTAATCTACTTTCAACACCTGTGGATCAATCTGTTGGTAAATGAACTCTATGATATGCCAACATACTATGTCACCCACATGGATAATAGTGTACATATATTTAATTTATAGATATCTCTCTTATTTCTCTGAAATGGAGGCTATAATGACTCCAAACTCCCCATTCATCTAAGGCATCATTAATTTTTTTGCTTAGCCAGTAATTTCTTAGATATTAGATAGCTGTCCATTTGTACAAGGAAGATTGGAGGAATAATGTAATAATACATATTTGAGTAGTTTTCATTTTTGAACTACGTGTAGCTTTTTATAAATAAAAGTGAAGACATGAAGCTAGAAATAAAATGAAAATGTGGGCTGTATATATTTGTCTCTGAATGCTACTTGGATAAGAAATGTGTCCCCAGATGAAAGCAGTGTGAGTCATTTCAAATCTAACAGCCTCATATTATCATAAAATTGCATTGATGTATTTATAAAAATCCATGAAGAATTCTATAAGGAACTTTTGATCTTGGAGGGCTCCAGGGGTATAGATGAAGACTGGAGAGTGAATGTTTGTATTTTTTTTTATCCAGTGGATTCTGCAACACAGTCACATTTAATTTACTAATTAAAGAGGAATCTGATTTTGAGGATAAAGTATTAAAGATGAGATTTGAAGACAAAAGTAATTACAGTTCACTGCATAGAATGTTAGAACTGTGAGAGGAATTAGCATCTAGTCTAGAAGTAGCTCTTTTTACACCCCAGTTACATTGCTAGTTGGTCCCCATCCTTTTGTAAGCCTCTACATGGCCTCAGAATCCTTGTCAACACTACCCCGTGTGACATATAAGTGAAATCTTCCTATAGACCATTTCAAGTAACTACCTTTAGTTTCCCCCAAAATATGCCACAAATAAGGCTGGGGACATGGCTCAGAGGTAGAGTCCTTGCTTAGCAGGTAGAAGGCCCTGAATTCAATCCCCATCACTGAAAAAAAAAGTCAAAAATATTTCTCATGCACCATCATGTTCCAGACATTGAACATACACCCAAATAGAAGAGATCTGAGTCCTGCCCTCAAAGGACTTACAGTTTAGAAAGGGAAAAAGAGAAGTTAACAGGGGATTAAATATGATGTGTGGAGATATACATAGTCTATATTTAGGAGGAGAGAGGAGGGCCTCATAACACATCCTGGAGCTGGGCCTGGTGTTTCTCTTAGTAGAGGATACCTATCCTGCATAAAAAGCAGGAGTTATCCACGCAAAGCTGGAATGTTCTAGAGTAGCAGTCATTAACATTTTTTGGTCTTAAACTCCTTTACACTATTGAAAGTTGCTGATGATTCCTCAAAAAGTAAAACACAGAAGCCAGTCATCATGGTGCACTCCTGTAATCCCAATACTCTGAGGGCTGAGGCCAGAGGATCATGAATTTGAGGCCAGCTTGGGCTACATAGTAAGTTAGAGTCCCATCTGGGCTACATAGTAAGATTCTGTCTCAAAACAAAAACAGAGAGTTACTGTATGATCCATCAATTCCACTGTTAAGTTTATACTCCAAACAATTGAGAGTACAAACTCAGACACCTGTATACCACGGCTCACAAAATATTATTCTCAAAAATGTCCATTAATTGTTGTTGTTGTTAGGTGCCATCGAGTCAAGTCCAAGTCATAGTGACCCTGTGTACAGCAGATCGAAACACTTCTCGATTCTGTGCGAGGCACACGATCTTATTTATATTTAAGCCCATTGTTGCAGGCACTGTGTCAATTCATCTGGTGGAAGGTTTTCCTTTTTTTCATTGACCTGCCACTCTTCCAAACATGATGTCCTTCTCCAGGGATTGTTCTCTCCTGACTACATGTCCAAAATATGTAAGATGCAGTCTGGCCATTCTTGCTTCCAAGGAGCATTCTGGTTGCACTTCTTCTAGGACAGATCTGTTGGTTCTTTTGGCAGTCCATGGTATATTCAATAGATGTCTCCAGCACCACAATTCAAAAGCATCAATTCTTTTCCTGTCTCCCTTGTTCAATGTCCAGCTTTCACAACCATATGATGTGACTGAAAATACTATGGCATGAGTCAGACGCACCTTCGTCTTCACTAATAGATGAATGGATAAACAAAATGTGGTGTATCATACAATGGAATGTTATTAAGTCTTTAAAAAGAATTAAATTCTGACACATGCTACAACATGTATAAACTTTGAATACATTATGCTAAATGAAATAAGCCACACACAAAAAAGCAAACATCGTATGATTCTGCTTATATGAAATACCTAGCGTAGTCATGTTGACAGTGACAGAAAGTGGAGTAGAAACTCCCGTGGGCTGGAGGGGAGTTAGTGTTTAATGGTAGAGTGCTTCTCTTTGGAATGATTAAAAAATTCTGGAAATCTGTAGTGATGATTGTTGTAAAATACTGTGAATATACATAATACTTTTGAATTATACACATAAGAATGGTTTAAAGAGTACATTTGGCCAGGCTCAGTGGTGCATGCCTGCAATCCCAGCAATTGGGAAGGATGAGGGAGGAGGATCACAAGTTCAAGGTCAGAGGCAGCCTGAGTTATGTAGTGAGACCCTAACTCAAAATGAAAAATGGAGTGAGGATGCAGTCCAGTGGTATAGCACTTGCAAAGTATGTGCAAGGCCCTGAGTTCAACCCCCAACTGCTGAAAAAAAAAAAAAAGAGTACATTTTATGTATGTTTTATCACAATTTTTTATAAAAGCAATTGAGGATCCCAAAGACTTTTTATTTACATGTGGTTGTATTTATCTATATTTGCTGAGTTCAAAATTAAAATTAAAAATAAAAATATTCATTATTGTATTTGTTGTTAGGTGCCCTCAAGTTGATGTCTGATTCATAGTGACACTATGTACAACAGATAAAACACTATTGTCACTGCTTCTCTGCTATTCATAGGGTTTTCAATGGCTGATTGTTTTGGGAGTGTACTGCCAGGTCTTTCTCCCAAGCCTACAGGACCTGGTATTCCCAAGTGGTCTCCCATCTAAGTACTAACCACGCCTGACCCTGTTTAGCTTTTGAGATCTGATGGGATCAGGTGCCATGTGGTAAGGCTTCAGGCTATTATTGTATTTACAAGTAACAAAATAAACCAATTGAATATTAACAAAGTTTTTGGGAAAGTAATTAAATTTTCTGAATCAAATAAGGAGAAGAGTGGTATTGCTTATATTTGGCAAATCTTTAATATCTGGGTTTAATAGAAGACAACTGGATTTTCCTATTTCTGTGTTCAGTGCATTGTGATATGTTATTTTTGTGGAAATATAAGAAGAGGTACTTAGTTGAAAACAAAGTCATATTTTAAGAGTCTCTTCAGATTATTGCAAGTATTTTTAATATTATGTCAAAACTGGGCAAGTGGCAGCTTTTAGAATGGTATTTGCCAGGACAAATCTGAAACTTTTTATATGCTGTTACATTATAAACTATTGTTCTCTCTTGCAGTTAGAATGTGTGTATATATATTATATTTGTGTGTGTGTGTGTGTGTGTGTGTGTGTGTGTGTGTGTGTGCTCATGGATAATTTGGTAACACCATACATTGAGTGGGCAATGCAGCAGGGTCGGGCCTGGTTAGTACTTGGATGGGAGAGCCCCTGGGAATAACAGATACTGCAGGCTTGGGAGAAGGACCTGGCAACTCACCTCCAAAAATTAATCTGCCATTGAAAACCCTATGAATAGCAGAGAAGCACTGACAATAGTGTTTCGCCTGTTGTACATAGGGTCGCTATGAGTTCAACACCGACTCAACAGCACCTAATAACAACATACATTGAGTATTTGGGGAATAGGAGATAATTTATTTTTGCATATCTTCCAAATGTTTATATGCTGCATTGCGTAATATAAAAAGTATATTAATATAATCACAAATCTCATCAGAAGAGGTTTTAAGTATTAGAAGTTGATAAGCTCACAGTGATAGATACAAGTTTTCCAAAATTATGATTTTCACATAGAAACTTGAGTTTTATCATTGACAACAGGAACTGTTGCTTGTTCTGAAGAGACTGACTGACTTTGTTCATTTTTAAGAAAAGTTGTACATTGAGGGTATAGCTCAGTGGTAGAGCACATGCTTAGAATGCACAAAACTCTGGGTTCAATCTCCAGCACTAAAAATAAATGAATAAACAATATGACAAAATATCTGCCAAACACTGAAGTCTAAATGACAAAAGCAGTTTGTTCAGCTTGCTACTCAAACCATCACACAACACATCTCCACCCAGCTCTTTGCATGTCATTAAAATATTTGATTTTGTCTTTTTGAGCTGCCCTTTGAAATCTTCTATTTAGATCCTTAACTTTATCATGTCTTCCTTTTACTTTAGCTGCTCAATGTTCAAGGGCAAGTTTCAGAATCTGTTTTGACATGTAATTTGGTCTTTCCTTTTTTCCCTGTCTTTTTAATAACCTTTTGCTTTCCTCATGGATGATGTCTTTGATGTCATGCCACAACTCATCTGGTCTTCTATCATTCGTGTCTAATGTATTAAACCTATTCTTGAGGTGGTCTCTGAACTCAAGCTGGGATATACTCAAGGTCATACCTTGGCTCTCATACACTTGTTCTAATTTTCTTCAGTTTCAGTTTGAACTTGCATATATATGAGCAGCTGATGGTCTGATCCACCATTAGGACTTGGTCTCTTTCTGACACTTGATATTGAACTTTTCCATTGTCTCTTTCCACAAATATAGTTGATTTGGTTCCTGTATATTCTATCTGGTGAAGTCCATGTGTATAGTTCCTGTTTATGTTGGTGAAAAAATGTATTTGCAATGAAAAGGTCATGGTCTGACAAAAATCTATCATCTGGATCTCCAGCATCGTTTCTGTCACCAAGGCCATATTTTCCGACTACTGAGATTTCTTTCTTTGTTTCCAACTTTTGCATTCTAGTCACCAGTAATTATCAGTGCATCCTGATTGCATGTTTGATCTATTTCAGATTGCAGAAGCTGGTAAAAATTTCCCTGTCTTCATTTGTGGTCCTAGTGGTGGGTGTGTAAAATTGAATAATGGTTATATTAACTGGCTTTCCTTGTAGGCATATGGATATTATTCTATCACTGACAACATTGTACTTCAGGAAAGATCTTGAGAGGTCTTTGTTGATGATGAATGCAACCCTATTTCTCTTTAATCTGTCATTCCAGGGATAGTTGACCATATGATTATCTGACTCAAAATGGCCTATGCTGGTCCATTTTAGTTCACTGATGCCTAGAATGTCAATGTTTAAACTATTTATCTGTAGGATAAATTCCCACTGGTGGGAATGCTAGATCAAATAATATTTGCATTTGTAAATTGTTGGATATTGCTAAATTGCTTTCCATTGGCAAGCCCAGCTATTTCAAAAGTTGTATATAGTATTCAACTAGCTATAAATATTTTTCAACATTAGATTAGAGGAAGGGGGAAGATGGGTAACATTTTTGAGATTATTCTCATAAGCAACATCAAAGTTCTTTATGAAATGAAGGAAACAGAAGAAGAAAAATTAAAGTTTTACTATGTATTATATATTATTCTTGATTATTTTTGTACATCAATCCTAACTTGCACTTTGTGAAGTTGGTTTCATTTTTTCTTACTCAAAGATGTGAATCAAAGCCTAAGGAAAGTGAAATATTCCAGCCAAGGTTGCACTAATGGATGCTCAACAGAATCCAAAAGATTTTTTGTTCTTTCTCTTTAGGAAGAGGTACATGTCTGTAACTGGAGAGATGCTATCTCTTATCATGATGTGACTCAAATGTACTGTGATGGTCAGTCCAGCTCATCTATGATTCTCATGTTAAGATGAACTGCTAGGACCATACATACTGACCATTTACTTTTGCTTGACCTAAAACTTGGCTGAACTGTATGAAACTCACTGTCAGAGATGGCGCTGAGTAAATTCTCTGGACTAGAGTTTTTTCATAGTTCTGTAGATTATCTTATCTAATAATAGTATTTTTCATTACATAATCTAAGATAAGGCAATCAAGATCATTTGCTTGAGGATATAAATTAATTGCTGACAGAAGTCAGTCAAGAGAAAGAATATATGTTTTGACTAAAGTCCAGTGAGCAGAAAGTTGTAATTCAAACAAGCCACTGCTTTCTAGATGACCTGAGGCAAGGTATAACCTGGAGTGTTCCAACATTCCGTCTGCAGAATGGAGTGGTCTTTATACATAACACTGAATACTAACAATATACTTGGCATAAAATTAGTCATGATTGCTGATGCATGAATCATAAACTAGGTAAAAGAACAGTTTGTAGCCAAATAGACCTAACTTTGAACCCTTTTGTGCTCTTTACTGAGTATGGTCCCAAGAATTTAGTAATTTTTCTGACTTTTTCTTTACCTGAAAAATGAGGATAATGGTAAAATTCATTTTATTGGGTTGTTGTGAAAACTAAATGAGATCACTTGGATAAAATGTTAGCACAGAGCCTGGAACACAATAAGTACTCATCACACGGTAGCTACTATTATTATTTCATGTTATTAGTCATTTTATTCTGTCCCGAGATCTCTGTAGCACTGGTTATTGGGGCAGATTTGTGTACTGTAAGAACCAACTTTGTGTGTTTAATATGGCTTTATGCTCAGCTAAATCAAAACACAGAGGTAAAGCTCTGCATGACCTTGTCGGTGATTAGCTTTTGCTTTTTCATGCGTGAGATTTGATTATCTTTATCATTGTCTTAGCTTGTGTTACCTACATATCATAAAATTATCCCAACCTTTTAATATCCTGTCACAAACATTTATCTTTTTGACCTTCAATGGAATTGTAGTAAGATTGCTTCCTCTTGAACACACATATCTGTCTCATGTATGTGAAATTACCAGTGTTTAAGTTTAATATTTATACCCTGGTCACTTAGTTGCTATGAGGTTTGATTCATCCTTGCCACTAGATGGCAATATAATAGAAGACATTTGTTATAGTTTTTATCCTTTACTCTCTAGGAAGACCTGCCATAGAAATAGGAGCTAAGGAGTAGTCTTCCTATGGAAACTGAAGATGAGAGGGCTTTACAATAGGGTTGTTTTGTAAAAGGAAGAATTTAGTGTTTGGGTTTTATATGGTTGGGATTCCTCCAGGAGGTGGTCTTGGAGGTAGCAACAAGGAGCAAGAAAAATGAGGTTGGAAAGTAAAAAAAGAAGAAATATAAGACTGATGTTTCCAGACTGTTGCTTTGAGCAATAGGGCTTAATTCGACTGGACCAGCCAAGAAGCACATATAGTGTACCTCAGGATTGTCTACACCATGGTTGGGAGCGAGGAGTGTTTATCCATTAACTTTTGTCCATTGGTCAAGATTGTTCCTTATTCTTTCTCTGCATGTATGTGTGGCCTAAAAAAAATTTCCTGATAGCATCCAAAACAGCTATAGGTCAGAAAAGATACTCAGTGTGGACTAGAGGCAGAATTG
Source organism: Pedetes capensis (assembly GCA_007922755.1). Taxonomy (NCBI): domain Eukaryota; kingdom Metazoa; phylum Chordata; class Mammalia; order Rodentia; family Pedetidae; genus Pedetes; species Pedetes capensis. The sequence goes on along the minus strand of VMDO01000260.1, from coordinate 226,880 downwards.
TACCATGCAAAGTAAAATCTAAGATTGCACTGAATTATCTATACCAACTAGGTTAAAATCAGGTGTAAGGCTATATGGATGTGACTCAGGGCACCAGATGTGTCTGCTGGAGCTACCTAATAAATCACATACTCTGTAAATTCTTCCAGTTGAAATCAACAAAGAATCTTAATGAACCATCTGCACCTCCAAGTCCTTGGGGGCTACCTCACAGGTATCCAAGCAAATGCTTAGTGAATAAAAATATAAACGACTACTTCATGAAATTCAGAGGAAGGTGATATCTTTCACTTTATATCTTAGAAGGAAATATTCACAAGTCTTTTTATCTAGGATATAGAAGCTGTCAGTGTTTGTTTTTGTAGGAGCAGGAGGTGTTTGCTAATAGGAAAACTATGGATTGGCAATATGCAGAGGGGGAGTTGCATTAGACTGGGAGTCAGGAGAGTTTAGAACCTATCTGTGATGTTATATCAATCACTATGTTACTCTAAAGTATCTTTTGGAAATTCAGTGTCTTTATCAGTAGAAGATGGAGGTATATATGTGTGTTTGGCACACACAAAGAGTGTCAAAGAGAGTACACACATTTTTAGTATTAAAATTGTAATATTCAATATATACCAATAACAAAAAATGAGTCCAAGTCACATTTGAGTTCTGTAATTACAAAAGGTGCTCTAAGTGGTTACCATCATAATTCAATTCAATATAGATAACATCTCTTAGTAGGTATATACATTTTTTGGCATGCATGGTATACATGTGCGTGTGTAAGTATGAGTTAAATCATCTTTAAAATTTCTTTTTCTCCTAAGTTATCACTAAATTTATGCATGTAAAAGAGTACTTGACATTTATGAATGGGTATATTGTAGTCATATGTATATTTACATTTGCACACATAGAATGATAAGGTTTTAGACCCTGGAATTAATTATCCATTTGAAGACCTGGAAATCTTGATTTTTAAAAATAGAAAAGTTTTATTGATTTCAGAGTGATGTGTCAGATATGCAAATAGATAGAAGAAATAATTCTAAGATATGTGCACCTAATATAAATGAAATCTCTTTTGTTGTTTAGTTATTTGATATATATATATATATATATTTATTTATTTATTTTTATTTTTATTTATTTTTTGTGTGTCATACTGGGGATTGAGCCCAGGGCCGTGGGCTTGCATGCTGCTCAAGTGTTGTACCACTGAGCTGCACCCTTAGCCCCTTTGTTTTTTTTTTTTTACTTTTTTTGAGACAGCATCTCATTAAATTATGCAGACTACCTCTGGTCTTGAACTTGTGATCTTCCTTCCTCTGCCTCCCATGTTGCTGGGATTACAGGAGTGCGCCACCATGCTCAGCTGATATTTTTATTTTTAAAACCTAAGTAATTAATATTTATTTTAATGGAGGTACGAAAAAGGAGGAAATCACCTTTGGAAGTGGAAAATCATGTAATTTAGTTGCACATACTGGACACTTTTTTTTTCGTAGTACTTGGGGGTTGAACCCAGGGCCTTTTGCTTGCATTCTTTGCAAGTCCTGTACCACTGATCTGTACCCTTAGCCCATTTTTTAACTTTTTATTTTGAGATAGGGTCTCACTAAATTACGCAGACTGCCTCTGGTCTTGAACTTGGATCCACCTCCCTTCGCCTCCCAAGTTGCTGGAATTACAGGCGTGTGACACTGTGCCCGGCACTGGACACTTTTGAGAGTAAAAGAGGGCATTGTAATAATTATTCTAGAATGAGAGGCATAAATCAAAACCATCCCAGGCAAACTGGGTTATACCATCACCCTATTTAAAGGTTAATTTCAATTTCCTTTGTGGTTGGGCAAATAGTAGGTTCAATTTAAACCTAATTCCCTAGGATTAGACTAATCTTCCCACTGAGAACAACTATAAAATCTTAGCAAAATACAAAACAGCAGCTGTGTACAGCCGTCAGAATATAACCAAGGTAGTCCAAACTTAAGGAGCCAGGATCTCAAAGAGAAAAGAAAAGCATCAAGTGAGTTGTAAATTAACTAATACTTTTACCCTTAGAGTACTTGCTCATTTGCTTTGTAGAGCATGTACTGATGGGAAAGCAGAGATCTGGAGCTTTATAGCAATGTCACTGGGATGTAAAAGAATGAAATTGAACTCTCTCACAGTGCTGGGGAGAAACAAAAATTATAACTTAGGACCTGCCAAAAGTCTAGTAAATTTCTCCCTCTCTCTCTCTCTCTCTCTCTCTCTCTCTCTCTTTCTCTCGACAAGGTCTTGCTTTGTAGCCCAGACTGGTTTTTGAACTTGTGATGCTCCTGCCTCTACCTCCCAAGTGCTGGGATTATAATTGTACACCATCATACCCAGCATTTCCCAGGTGTGTAAATGAGACTTCTGAAGTGTTATGGCTGATAATAAGGATAAACTAGAAATAGAGAAAGTAACATCTTCTCTAGAGAAATGTATCATCCAGAATGTCTGCCAATCATTTATGCATAATGTCTGCATTCAATTTAAAATTACCCAGAATGCTAGGACCAAGTGACAAAAGCCCACAGGGGAAAAAATCAGCAATGAAATAGGTGATTTAGATTTTGAAGTAAGAGAAATATAATTTTCAACTAAATGTAATTAATAATTTAAAGAAAGATTAAAAAACAATATCATCAGAAAATTAGACATTATAAAAGCATAATACAATGGAAATTTTGGAGCAGAAAGGACTAAGAAGTCAAAAGATGAATTTAACTGAATATTAGACAACAGAATAGAGATTTAATTAGGGAACTAAAAGGAGGTAAGTAGAAAATATCATGTTTGAAGAACAAAGAGGAAAAAATGAACGTAAAATATAGATAGTAGCATAGGGTACATATAAAACAGAAATGTCTAATGTATGTCTAATTGAAGTTCCAAAAAAACACAAAAAACAAAAAAACAGGAGAAGGAAAATGAGGCAGAAGGAATATTTGAAGATATACTAGCAAAATTATTTCTGAAACTAATGAAGGGTATCAAACTGCAGATTCATGAAACTCTACGAACCCCAAACAGTTTAAACACAAAATGCCACTACAGAAAGTGCTGAAACTTACAAATAGAAAAGTTGAATCATAGCAGGGACCAGTGGTACACACTTGTAATCCCAATAACATGGGAGGCAGAGGCAGGAGGTTCACAAGTTCAAGGCCAGAGGGAGCCTGCATAATTTAGCAAGATCCTATCTCAAGATAAAAAATTTAAAAAGTAGTCTGGGGTGCAGCTGGGGTGGCAGAGCACTTGCAAAGTGTGGATGAGGCCCTGGGTTCCAAAAAAAAAAAAAAAAAAAAAAAAGATATACATATATATTAAGTAGAAAGTAAAAGATAGAAAGTAAAATTAAGATAGAAAGTAAAGAACATAAGATAGTAAAGTAAGATAGAAAGTAAAAGAACAGAAAAAGTCGAATCATAGAGGAAAACAAATTACCCTTCAAAGACCAACAATAAACTGATACTTGACAATAACTTGACCAACAATAAACTGATAATTGACTTTTGAAAATAAATAGTGAATGCCAGAAGATAATGGAAAAAAATTATATATATATATATACAATAACTTCCAGAGAACTCTGTATCTGTGTCAATAGCCTTTAAAAATAAAGCTGAAATAAAAATGTTTTCATTCAAGTAAAAAAGGGGAAAATTTTTGCTAGCAAACCTATGTTAAAATCAGCACAAGGGAAATTCCACAGAGGAAAGTTAATGATCTTAGATGGGAGCATGGAAATGCAGGGAGGAGTGAGGAGCAGCAAGATATATAAGTTTATGAATAAATCTAAATAAACATTAACTCTTCAAAATAACATTAATGAGGTCTAATAGGTTTAAACTGTATTTAGAATTAAAATACATGATAATAATAACAACAACCAAGAAAAGAGTAATTGGAGTTGAAGTGTTGTCAGATTCTTGCATTATCTGGAGAGTGATACATTTACTGATTTAAAGTAAGTTAATAAGTCATGGATGTATGCTGCAGTATCTAAGGTAAATACTAAGTGAACAAAAAAGAAAGTGTAACTAATGATTTAATTTAAATGAGAAATGGAACAACGAAATGATCACTTGCTTAATGAAAAAGAATGTAAGAAAGGAAAAAAAGGAACCATGAAAGAGATAAGCTAAAGCAAAACAAATGATTAGGTGGTAGCAAAATGAAAACAAATGTTAGTAATGATATTAAATGTAAATAGACAACCCACTTCCATAAAAAGCAAAGATTGTCAGACATGACTTAACAAACAACCTATCTATATATGCTTACAGAGACATATTTTAAACAGAAAAAACTGGGCATGGTGACACACACCTGTGATCCCAGTGACTCCAGACTGCATAGGCAGGAGGATTGCAAGTTGGAAGCCAGAGGTACCCTGTATAACTTAGTGAGACCCTGTTTCAAAATAAAAAAAATAAAAAAATAAAAAAGGATCTTGGGGTGCAGCTCAGTGATAGAGCACTTCCTAGCGTACATTAGGTCCTGGTTCAAACCCCCAAGTACTGAAAACAAGATAAAACAAAAACTATGAACAGAAAAGTTGGAATTCAAAGAACAGAAAATTTTAAGGCATATGAACATTAACTAAAACAAAGGTGGTTGTCTGTACTGCTAGTAGTAAAAATAAACTTTGAGATAAGAATTGTTTCTAGGTATAAAGAAGGTCATTTCATAATGATTAAAGGGACAATCCAACAGGGACAATCCAAAAGATGTTTAATTTGTGGGGACTCAAATACATGAGCCTGCAACCATACCACTGTTGTGCCCAATCCTGCAGATCTCAGAAACTAAGCAGGTGGGGCCTGGTTAGTACTTGGATGGGAGACTGCTTGGGAATACTCAGTACTATAGGCTTGGAAGAAGGACCTGGCAGCCCATTCCCCTCCACCTCCTCAAAAAATCAGCCACTGAAAACCTTGTGAATAGCATACGAGCACTGGCAACTGTGCCAGGCATGGCACAGTGTTGGGTAGTATTTTATCTGTTGTACATAGGGTTACTATGAGTTGGCCCTGACTCCATGGCACCCAACAACAACAACAATAATAACAAATACATTAAAACAAAAACAAATTCAAATAATAGGAAAAATAAATGAGAGATTTTAACATATCTTTCTCAGAGAGAAATTTAGTAAAGATATAAAATATTTGAAGAATACAATTTATAAAATTTATGAGTGTGTTTATAACACTGCACCCAAGCAATGCAAAATATACACATTCTTTTTCAGTAACATATAGAACATCTATTAAAATAAATTTTATACTAGGTCATAAAGCAAGTGTTGACAGATGTCAAAGGATCAAAATCATATACGATATATTCTCTGACTACACAAAAGATAAGTACAAATATATGTCATCCAATGCAAAGTTCATATCCAGAGTTCATTGAAAAACCCTCTACAGATTGAAAAGAGCAGATGTCCAGTTTTGGCTAGACCATGACTATGACTCACTTCCAAGGAATAAAATATGGAAAGTGAAAGGTAATAATTTATCTTTGCTTTTTTTGTTTGTTTGTTTTTTTCAATACTGGGGGATTAAACCTAGGGCCTTGTGCATGCTATGCAAGTGCTCTACTGCTGAGCTACACCCCAAGTCCCCAATTTTAAAAATTTCATTATTTTGAGACAGTCTTGCTAAATTGCACAGACTGCCTCTGGCCTCAAACTTGCCATCCACCCACCTCCACCTCCTGAGTTGAGTTGCTGGAATTACAACTGTGTGCCACAGCACCCAGGGGAAGATAATCACTTTATAGAGGAATGGAGGCCTAGAAAACAGTACCTTAAACAAGAGTTCAAGGTTAACATCACCTGCAATAAATTGTCTGGATATTCTATAACCTTGACGGGATAGGATGAAAAGGGAACTCTCCCTATATGGTATTGTTTTCAAAACCTGTAATCCCCACTTATTTTGTAATTCCATCAAATTCATATAGAGGGACTTCTATAAAATACCTGGCTGGTGAATTTCAAAATTGTCAAGGTCATAAAAAACAAGCAAAGACTGAGGAAGAGTTATAGACCAAAGGAGAGTAAGGAGAAATAATGACTGAATGCAACACGGTGTCCTGGATTTTGGAAGAGCAAAAAGATGTTACAGTGAAAACTGGAGAAATCTCAATCAAGCCTGAAGTTACATTAGTAATGTACTGGTGTAGGTTTCTAAGTGCTAACAATTGTACCATGGTGTTATGGTTTCAGTATGAAATGTCTCCTACAGGTTCATGTGTTAAAGGCTTAGTCCTCAGCTGGTGGGGCTAATTTGAGAGGTGATGGAAAGTTTAGGAGGTGGAGCCTAGTTGGAGGATGTAGATTGCTGGGAGTGGGTCTTTGAAGGATATCCTGTCCCTGGCCAGTTTCTGTCTCTCTCTGTGTCCTGGCTGCCATGAAGTGAGCAATTTGCTCGTTTACACCCTTCTGACAAAATGATCTGACTCACCGTGGCCCAGAAACAACAGGACCAGCTGAGCATGGACTGAAACTTCTCAAACTATGAGCTAAAATAAATCTTTTTTCCTTTGGAGTTGTTTCTCTCAGATATTTTTCACACTGGTGAAAAACTAACACAAAGTAATGTAAAATGTTAATGTTAGGTGAAAATGGGTGAAGGGTACACAGGAATGCCTTGTGTTATCTTTATAATGTTTCCATAAATCTAAAATTATTTCCCCAAAATGTTTACTAAGACTAAAAATATAAGATAAGATAGGAAGCTGGGCATGGTGGTACATGCCTGTAATGCCAGCACTCAGGAGCCTGAGGCAAGAGGATCATGAGTTTGAGGCCAGCCTGGATTATGTAGTGACACCCTGTCTCAAAAAACTAAAAACAAAAGGGAAAAAAAACAAAAAACAAAAAAACAAGTAGATAGTTTAATAGAAAAATAGGCAAAAAAAAAAAAAAAGGAACATAAAAAATTCATATCCTAATGTACTATACAGATAAGAAAAAATGGGCAACCTTATTAAATCATGAGAAAAATGGAAATTAAAACTTCAGTGCATTATCATTCTACATTTTCTGTCATGGTTAAAATGGAGCAGAGAGAATATCAAGATTAGCTAGGATGTTGAGTGACTGAAACTCATACACTGCTGGTGGGGGTGTAAATTGATAAAATTATTGTATTAAAATTAAGGAAGGTCAGTGCGAACTAAAACTAAACATATTCTTATACTAGTTTCCAGTAATTCTGCTCTAAGAACACCTGTATGTTAACAAACATGGTCAAGAATATTTGGAGTCACTTTATTCATTGTTGTTAGGTGCTGTGGAGTCGGTATCTGACTCATAGCGACCCTCATAGGGTTTTTCAATGGCTGACAGTTTCAGGATTGCCTTGGGAGTGGATTGCCAGGCCCTTCTCCCATTTTTGGGGTGCTGGGAATTGAACTTGGGACCTCAGAGACTGCAGCGCAGCGCTCTACCAACTGAGCTAAATCCCAGCCCCATTTCACTCATAGTAGCCCTAAACATAGAGAAATAATTTGTGACTAGTAATATAATTGAATACTATATATTAATTAGAAATAGAAACAACTGCCACAAACAAAAATATGGATGAATCTCACAGACATAAACTAAGAGGAAAATCTGAATAGAAACATACTTCTTTATTCTGTTTATTTGAGGTTCAAAAGTAGATGAAACTAATCACTGCTGATGAAAGTCAAATTAGTGGAAACTTACTGGGGAGGGAGTAACTGGGAGGGGCAAGAAGGAGCCTGCTACAGTGTTGATGGTATTCTGTATGCTCATTTTACTGAGGGATGGGAGTGAGTTTACTTTATCAAATCCACTGAGCAGGTCCCTGAAGAACCCCTTATCTGTGTGAATAGTATACAGGGTCTAATAAAAAATATGGTGAACGTTTAAATTTTAAAAATTTTATTACAGTAAAAGACACATTGTCATTAATCCTCCTAAAAATAGTTCCCCCTAGTTTCAAACACAGTTATCACATCATTCTTGCCACTTTCGGAAGCAGTTCTGGAAGTCCTCTTTTCTGAGGGTCTTTAGTTTCATCCTCCATCATGACAGTGTTCTGTGTCAAGCATTGCTTCTGTTATAGCAATTCCTGTCAAATAAAAACATGGTGGTGTATCCTTATCCCCCCTTTTCACAGAATCTGGCACCATGCAACTTCTGGCTCTTTTGCAAAGTCAAAATGACCATGAAAGTTAAATGTTCTGAATTGATTCGGGACTTTGAGGCTGTCATGACAGTGCAATCAAAGACATTCATGAAACAAGACTGCAAGAACTGCTTCAGAAAGTAGGATGAAGGATGGCAAAAGTGTGTTCAAAGCCACAGGGGGTATTTTGAGGAGGATTGATGCCAATGTCTTTTACTGTCATGAAACTTTTTTAGATTTAAACATTCACTATGTCTTTTGATCTCATGTCATTGATCAATTAAAAAGTATAAAACAGAAGTGTCCAGAAACCTGAATTTTGACATTAAAACGTTTTTACCCTGATTTATAACACAATCTATAGCATAATGTTTTTGCAAAAGTTTGCAAGTTTTAAAAACTGAAAATTCAACTAATATATTTATTCGAAGATAATAGTTTAGTGTCAATTAGTGTGTGTTTGTGTATCCTTTGAAAATCAAATACCTATGTAGAACATTCTTATTAAAAACATCCCCACAAAACTTTGATAACTAATTAATTAGTCTTCTGTGCTTTGGGATTTATTTTATTCACTGCATGAATGGATCCAGGAAGACCAGTTCAATTACTGTATCAACTAAGACCAAATTAGGCAATATATTCTCCTGATGTTCTAATATGTTGAAATATAGAAAAACTACTTGAATGTCTGATCAGGCTCTTACAAAATTTGGAGATTTCATAATCAAAACAAGCTAAGGATACATTTTTATAAGAATACATTCCATTTTATTTTTATTTCTTAATATTTGTGGTACTTGGGGGCTGAACCCAGGAACTCACGCATACTTTGTAAGTGCTCAACCACTGGGCTGCACCCTCAGTCCATTCAAAATTTGTTTTTATTATGCAACTCTGAAAGATAGTCTTTATATCCTCCTGTTTCACAGATAGAGAAACTGAGGCTTAGAGAGATTATGTTGCTTGACTAAGGTCACCTTTTCCCTAAGTAAAAGGGCCATGATTCAGACTCAGATTTAGCCAACTGTAGAGTCCATGCTTTGATTAATTTTTAGCCACAGCAGTATTTTTCAAAGTATGAGTCATGTGCCTTTTGCATTCAAATCATGGTGGAGGCTTGTCAGGTTTAGATCCCTAGGTGCCAAGAAAGGCAAAAATCTCTGAACTTGGAGCCTGTGAGAGTGATTTTTTTTTAAGGGCCCTGAAGGTTGAGAATCACTCCTCTTTGATCTAATGTCTTTGAATAGGAATGTGACATCTCATTCAAACTCAGCCTACCAAGTACAGAATTTAACTACACTTCAAATAACAGAAGAGAACAATGCTCCTTGGGTGTGTATCTACAATTGTTTCCTTCAGCCATTTTCTCATTCACTGTTTTTTCTCCTGAGGTTTTCAGTGGTATACATCCTTTTCTAGCCATTTTCAGGCTGTTGATGTGTTGAATATACAAAAAAGAAGCATTGAGTTTATTTAAATAAACATTTATGACTCCCAAGAAGAGTATGTGCCTACTGATTCTTTCCACTACATTCTAAATATGAAGTTCAAGCAACAGATTTATCAGAAGCAATATTATTCTACCTACACAGTTTTCTGTATAGAGCCTTTTGAGACTGGTGCAAAAACCAAATACAGTATGGATGTATCTTTTTTTTTTAATGTAAGATACAAGACAAAAAGTGATGTGGAAATAAATAATATGGAACAGCTGGTTCTTTCACCCTTAAAAATTATTTTAGAATGTTTTCTTCCCTAAAATGTTGTTTTCTTGAAAAAAATGAGGGGAAGATGGGCATAAGGGTTAATAGAGGTTCTTATAGCTTAAAACTTCCATTTTCTCCCACTCCTAGTTCTTGGAGAGAAATACCAACTATGACGACTTGAAAATATCTTGGTGATAAAAGGAAAGAAACAACATTAGTTACCCATAAATGGGTTTGAGACTATCTCTTCCAGTTTGTATGATGACCTTCATCTTTCTCTTTATTTTCTTCCTAAGTATGATAATAATGGTACCTATTTCATGAAACTTATATTTAAAGGAAATAATGTATGTACAATGGACAATATAATACCAGGAATATAGTAAACATGCAAAAATTAGTAGCTATTAATGTTATTGTTAGTGTCTGTTCTCTCAACTTCCTGTTTATATTTTAAGAACAATTTCCTTTGATAGAAACTAAATATGAAATACACTATTACAAGTTCCATAAGTTCAGGAACTGTTGAATAAAACAAGAGGCCTTTTCAGACGTGTGATTTTAAGAACTCTATAGACTGCGTAGAACAAGTTCCTTATTGTTTCTTGCCTTGTGCTGTTGTACAAATATCTTCTGTTTTCTTCCTAGGGCTTTCTTTTTGTAGATTATCAACTGTCACATCACCCAGAGATAAGATTTAAGAAGTAAAAATAAACTTCTCTTGTCATATTAAAGGCAAGTTGATGGAAACACGTGAGCTTGTTAGTCTAGTTTGGTTTCTGAAGGTCTCTTACATGCAGAATTATGACTGATTTTTTTCTTTATTAAAAATAAATCATCTTATATTAATAAGGGATATATATTTACTATAGAAAAATAGAAAACATGGAAAAGTAAAACTATGAAAGCAAATCATTTCTAATCCTAAAGAAAATTACAGTTAACATTCCATATTGTTTTATTATAGATTTTTTTACCATCTGTAGAAATTTGTATACATAAACACATATACACACACTTCCTTGTATACAGAAAAACTATGTATAGAGTTTTGTGTTGTCTTTCTCTCTAAGACAGTATAGATATAGATATTTAAGGTAGTATATAGATATTTAAGGTCGTATAGTATAAATATTTCCTATCACAGTAGATTTCCCCAATTTGTCGTCGTTGTTGTTGTTAGGTGCTGTTGGGTTGCTGTCCAACTCATAGCGACCCTACATCCAGCAGGTAGAACAGTATTGCTAGAGCTTCTCTGCTATTCATAGGGTTTTCAATGGCTGATTTTTGTTGTTTTGTGGGGAGTGGGTGGCCAGTCCTTCTCCCAAGCCTACAGCTGTTCCCAGGTAGTCTCCCATCCAAGTACTAACCAGGCCTGACCCTGCTTAGTTTCTGAGATCTGATGGGATCAGACACCACATTGATGTGGTGTCAGGATTTCCCAATTTAGCTACCTTTATTGGCACCAAAAGATATTTTAAGAGAATTAGAAAATGTAGCACTCAAGTATGATTTTTTGGACTTAATGTTTTGTCTCTTAATTATCGAATATTTATGCTATACCTATTATGTGAAGGTACTAGAGGGGAAGTTTTTGAGGATAGGGAATTTGGTCTTGTCCATCTTTATCCTTAGTGCTTAGAACTGCACCTGGCACTTAGAGGTGCTCAGCAGACATGGCTGAATGAATGATTATTGAGTGAACATTTAGTAGTATTCCTACTAGTCCCTATTCCAACTAGAGGTTGTAGTTTTTTTAAAATGCCACATCATTGTCATAAAAGATTTTCTTAACCAACTCTGGGGTTGGATTCTGATATGTGGGGTGACAGGGTTGACTCAGTGGATACCTCCTTTTTGTTCCAAGGTTGTGGGGAAGTGAATCCAAACTCAATGTGTTTTATGATATTTGTGATAAAAAAAAAAGATCTTTGCACATGACATTTGTGTGTGTACATGTATCTAATGTGAACTTTTTAATAGGACTTTCTTCTTTTCCCTCCTCTTTCCTCTGTTCCTTTCTCTCCCTCCTCCTTCACCTCCCTCCCCTTCTCTTTGTCCTCCTCCTCCTCCTTCTTTCTTTTTGTTATGGCGCTGAGAGGACTGAATCCAGGGCTGCATGCATGCTGAGCACGAGCTCTGTCAATGAGCTATATCCCAGCTGTAGATATGTACTTTCAAAGAAACTTTCTACATACATATTTTTCTTTGAATGGAAATGAGTGTGCTTTTGGATTGCTAAGACCTCTCAAATGACTTCTACCTCTTCTCTGAGTTCTCCCATCAGTCTTCCAAATGCTTACTCTGAACACAGTGCCTTCATAGCAAAGTGCTTCATACATAAACTGAAGCTGAAGCCAGGCAGAGACTGTTGTCTCTAGTCTGAAAAAGTAATTTCCTTGCTAAGATTTAAGATAAAAAAAAAAAAATGGGGCTCAGGAACAAAGTATGCCTATAAGAAAATGACTTCTTTCCCAGTGATATCTTATTGTTGAAAATGAGGGTAAGGGTCGGAGTTGGCCAGGAGAGTGTATAGTGAGAGCAGGCATGGGTGGGTCATGGGTAGATAGGGACCCAGCCCAATCTCGTTTCAGGTAATTTATAGACTTAATCATGATCTAGGAAATCCTACAGCAGCAGTTCAAGGGTGCATCATGGACACTGTTAATATTTTCTATTCTCTAAGGTTCATTTCTGTGCCTATAAAATGTGTCTGTTGTGGTGTGACTTCTAGTTTGTGCAACAGGGATGGACATAACTGGTACTGCTTCTTTGTTTGCTCATATTGTATTGTTTAAGGGCTAAATCCAGAAAAAGAAGTACTGGCTCTCCTTGTTGGAAAAATGGTCTAACAGTTACTGTATTACTGTTACTTTGAAAAAGTTTTATGTATTTTTCATCAAAGTAATATGCCTACATGTTTTTAAAAACTATTTGTACAAAAAGACTCATCAGAAAATGGAATGATCCCTTGCTCTTCCCCTCCCCACCACTAGAGGGAGAGCTTTTTAAAAACCATTTCTGTTTTCAGGTGATTACCTCAGTGCTACCTTATTGTCTCTAAGTGATATTTATTTCCTACAAGTTGTTAGTTAACTAATCTTGTATTGTTTGCTTTCAACTACTTCAAAAGATCACCAGAAAAATCCATTGATGAAGAAAAGGTGGGCTTAAAAGACTTACTATAATAGGAAGACCACCTTTATAGACTTAGTAGTGTCTCAGAAGGGGAAGGTCAAGAAGAAATACTTAGAGAATTTAGAGTGACTTTAAGGCAAATCTTATGAGGCAGAAATTGATTTGCATTGGGCTGAATTATTTATAGCATACTTATTTGGACTGGTGGGCAGCAGGTGAAATTTTGAGGCAAACATTGGGATTAGCCTCGATAAATAAGCTGTTGGTAGTTTATCATTTTAATTTCCAGAAGAAAGTATTTTTTGGAACAAGCAGCTAAGTTGTTTACAGCTTGGTCCCTGTATTGTTTAGTACAGAAACAGAAAGCAGAATTGGTCTGGATTCTTAGAAAAGTACTAAGTGGCTTCTTTTTCTTTTTGTTTGCAGTACTGGAGGGTTGAACCCAGAGGCTTGCATATGCTGGGCAAATGCTTTACTGCTGAGCTGTACCCCCAGCCCTGAGTAGCTTCATACTATTATCATGAAGACCGAATGATATTATTTATATCACTTTTTTATTTATTCCTCAAAACTAGTTCCTCCAGTGACCAACTCTACTCTTTTGAACAAGAAAGTTAAACTTACTGTTATTGTTCCATCACCTCAGATGCATATTTCCCCCATCCCCAACCATCTCTTCTCTCTACATCCACCTTTGTAGCACTGGATTTTTTCTCTGGTTCTTAGTTACAAGGAAACCTACATTTCTTTAGTTTGCCAAATTAAACTACATCTAATTCAGACCTCTCAGGTCTACCTGGGATGAAGTCTAGTCAAAAGTTACTTGGTGCCAAGTGCAGTGGCACCCACCTATAATTTCATATTCTTGGAAGATAAAAAATAAAAAAGGGGTTGGGAGTGCAGCCTAGTGGTAGAGCACTCACAAAATATGCCCAGGCCCCTCCCAGTACTGAAAAAAAGAGAGTTATTTGGGTAACCCTTCCCCCTAAGGCTGGAAAATGGTTCCTTGAGTGTCCAGAAAAACCAGTAAGTAGTGACTATTCTGTTTCTCCTTCACCTGGATTTATTCAAGAGAAGGTAGTTTTGAAGGCCTCTCTTCCTCCTCTCCCATGCAGACATGGATGCTGGGACTTCATACAATCCTTTAACAAAAGAGAGCTTGGTGCTGAGTCCTCAGGCATTCATATACTTACTCCATCAAAGCTATTGTGACTCCTTTGAGTTCTGAGCAGGAAAGGGTCATGAGTATACACCTTTGTTGAGTCCTTCCATTCTTTTGGTTTTAGGGGAATCCAGCTTTCTATGGGATCAAGGTCTTTCATTTCTATTTGATTTTTGAAAACTCCCACAACTAGGTCTAGCATTCTAATACATGTAGCAGTTAAGGACATAGGCTCAGGAATCAGACTTCCTGGGCTGAAATTTTACTCTTCCCAGAACTATGTGCTTTGGAGATCCCTAAGCCTCACTTCCTAGCAAATGAGATAACCTTCCTGCATAGGGTTATGGTGAGATTGGAATAATTTAATTGTCACAATTCATTCTTTACCTCATGCCTGGCACTTAGTAACCCTTCAGTAAATGTCAGCTAGTATTTTAATTATCATAATATTGCTCTATAATTTAAGACTTTAAAAAACAAACTCTTCCACTCTCTCCTGGGGCAAGTGAAGCTAAGCTATCCAGGAAATAAAGCCTTGGCTCTTCCTTAGGGAAGAGAGAAGAACAAAAATCTCCCAGAATTAGAGATAGATGAATTATCTACCTGTTTACTCTGTCCTGTTGGAAGGCTTCATTTTAAGATAATATATGACTTCTTTAAGCTAGGGGCTGGCAAACTGTGGCTTGTAGGTAACTTGTTTGGTTTTAGAAATAGAGTTTTATTGGAAGACAGCCATGCTAGCTTGTTTAAGTTTTGTGGTAGCTTGAAAGTAGTCCTAGACTATATACATCTATGTTGACCTACAAGCCTAAAGTGCTTATTAAGCACTGTGCCTTTAAGAAGATGGACATTAAAAAGTCTCTCAACAAAGAAGAACCCAGGATCTGATGGGTTCACAACAGAATTCTACCAAACCTTTAAAGAAGAATTAATACCAGTCTTCCTTAAATTATTTCAAAAAGTAGAAAAGGAAGGAGCACATCCAAACTCATTCTATGAAGCTACCATCACTTTGATACCTAAACCAGGAAAGGATACGTCTAAGATAGAGAATTATAAACTCATTTCCCTTACGAACATAGATGAAAAAATTATTAACAAAATGCTGGCAAACCAAATTCAGCAACATATTAAAAAGATTGTTCACCATGACCAAGTAGGATTTATTCCACAAATGCAAGGCTGGTTCAACATATGAAAATCAATTAACATAATTCAACATATCATGAGGCTTACAAACAAAAATCACATGCTCATTTCAGTTGATGCTGAAAAGGCCTTTGACAAAGCACAACACCTTTTCATGATTAAACTCTGGAGAAGATAGGTATAACAGGAAAATACCTTAACATCATAAAGGCCATCTATGACAGACCTACAGCCAACATCATATTAAGTGGAGAAAAATTAAAACCATTTCCTCTAAGATCTGGAAAAAGACAAGGATGTCCACCCCCTCCTATCTTATATAACATTGTGACTGAAGTCCTAGCCAGGGCAGCCAGACTAGAGAAAGAAATCAAAGGGAAACAGACAGGCAAATAAGAGGTCAAATTATCCTTATTTGTAGATAACAGGATACTTTACCGAAAGGATCCCAAAACCTCCTCTAGAAAACTTTTAGACCTAATTAACTCCTTTAGCAAAGTGGCAGGATACAAAATTAACACTCAAAAATCAATAGTCTTCCTTTACACCAATTGTGTGCAGGAAGAGACAAGCCCTTTCCTGACAGCCCACCAGAAAATTAAATACCTTGGAATCAATCTAACCAAAGATCCTACATATCTCTACAAGGATAATTTCAAAACATTAAGGAAAGAAATCACAGAGGATTCTAAAAGGTGGAAGGACCTCCCCTGCACATGGATTGGAATAATCAATATTGTAAAAATGCTACCCTACAAAAAGCAATCTATAGATTTAATGCAATCCTCATTACAATTCCAATGACAGACTTTACAGAAATAGAAAAAATGATCCAAAAATTCACATGGAAACACAAAAGACCACATATAGCCAAAATACTCTTCAGCTGCAAAACTAGTGCAGGTGGGATCATAATCCCTGACTTTAATCTATACTACAGGGCTGTAGTAGCAAAAATAGCTTGGCACTGGCACAAAAATAGGCCTGAAGACCAGTGGAACAGAATAGAGGACCCAGAGATACATCAAAACATCTATAGCCACCTGATTTTTGACAAAGGAGCTAAGCAGGTAAATTGGGGAAAGGATAGCCTTTTCGATAAATGGTGCTGGGAAACTTGGATATCTGCTTACAGAAAAATGAAAACCAACTCACACCTCTCAATATGCATAAGAGTTAACTCAAAATGGATAAGAGACCTCAACATAAAACCAGAAACTTTAAAATTAATAGAAGAACGGATAAGCAATATGCTCCAACATATAGGCATAGGAAAGCATTTCCTTAATAGGACTCCAATTGCTCAAGAAATCGCAGCAAGAATAGATAAATGGGATTACATGAAATTAAAAAGCTTCTGTACAACAAAGGAAACAATTAACAGAGTCAAAGAAGTCCCCACTGAATGGGAAAAAATTGTCACATCCTATACATTGGACAAAGGACTAATTTCCAGAATTTATAAAGAACTCAAGAGAGCAATTCCTAAGAAAACAAATAACTCAATACACAAGTGGGCAAAGGAACTGAACAGAAATTTGTCAAATGAAGAGGCCCATAAATCCATGAAACATATGAGAAAATGCTCAATATCTCTAGCCATTAGGGAAATGCAAATCAAAACAACTCTGAGATTCCACCTTACTCCAGTAAGAATGGTCAAGATCAATAAAACAAACAACAAATGCTGACAAGGCTGTGGAGAAAAGGGAACAGTCTTACACTGCTGGTGGAGTTGTAAATTGGTCCAACCACTTTGGGAATCAATATGGAAGTACCTAAAAGTAGATCTGGGCTGGGATTTAGCTCAGTTGGTAGAGCGCTGTGCTGTAGTCTCTGAGGTCCTGAGTTCAATTCCCAGCACGGCAAGAATGGGAGAATGACCTGGCAATCCACTCCCAAGACAATCCCGAAACAGTCAGCCATTGAAAACCCTATGAGGGTCGCTATGAGTCGGATACTGACTCAATGGCATACAACAACAACAACAATAACAAAAGTAGATCTACCATATGACCCAGTTATACCACTATTGGTAATATACCCAAAGGGAGATGAATCATCATACCACAGAGACACCTGTATCTCTGTGTTCAATGCAGAACTTTTCACATTAGCAAGGATATGGAATCAACCAACGTGCTCATCAATAGAAGAATGGATAAAAAAATTATGGTACATATATACAATGGAATACTACTAAGCAATTAAAAAACTGAAATAATATCATTTGCAGTAAAATGGATTGAATTGGAGAAAATTATCTTAAGTGAATGAACACAAGCCCAAAAAGAGAAATACCATATGTTTCTAACACCTTCAGGTCACCACTGAGGCTTAGGCATCACCTGTATAGCTCTCTTTTGGGATCTCTGCAGGGAGTCTGACCCTACTATACATTGCCTCCCAGGGCCTTCTCATAAACCTTGATAGAAGTCTCAATAACCCCATAATTCTTGCACCCTGCATGCCTACACAACCAGCAGCATGTGAATGATGTCAAGTTTTCAAGAAGTAGCTGGGTGCCTTTGGACCATCACTGCAGCAGTCTCTGAGTGCCTGGGCTGGGAAACCACTTCCCTACATGATCCTTTGTCAGCAGGATGCCATAGAAGGGTGCCCTTTTCATAGAAAAGTCTTTCAAATGGGCTTCACACCCCAGAGCCTTTGGTGAGTGGAGGTCTCACTAATTCTTGATTTGCCCACAAGGAACCTTTCCTGTTGTTCCAGTGCAAAGTATTTGACTTCTCTGCAATGGAAATAATCTCTTTGACAACCATTCTCTTTGTCTACCACTTTTGTTGTGCTCTTTTCCTAGCCTAGCTGCATGTTTTTCATTTCTTTCTGCTCTGCTTTTTTGCTCTGTTTCCTCATTATAAACCTGTCTAAAAGCAGCCAGCACTAACCATGCCACAGGCTGAATGCTCTGCTGTTTTGAAATTTCTCCCACCAAATTAATTAGTCCATTACTTTTGAATTCAGCTTCACTCAAAATTTCAGGACATGGACAAAATATAGACAAATTCTTTGCCAGAATGCAACATGAATGATCTTCTAGTCCAATTGCTAATGGAGTTCTCATTTCTGTCTGCAACCTCCTGAGCCTCATCTTTACTGTTCACATTTCTATTAGCATTCTGGTCTTTTGAACTCCCACTAGAATTACCCATCAAGCTCTGCTTATAGCATTGTAGGGCTTCTCTGGCTTGTATCTCCAGACACTTCCAAATTCCTTTTACAAACCAATACCAATGTCTTAAGAACCAAATGGTCAAGTTTAGTCATAGTAATGGCCCCACTCTGAGTACCAATTTTCTGTGTTAGCTATTGCTCTGAGCTCAAAATGGGCTAGGGTTTAGCTCAGTTGGTAGAATGCTTCCGTGAACTTTTTGAGGACCTGGATTCAGTTCCCGGCACTGCAAAAATGGGAAAAGGATGTGACAATCTACCCTTGAAACAATCCCAAAACAATCAGCCATTGAAAACACTATGATAGTTGCTATGAGTCAAACATGACTTGATGGCACCTAACAACAACAATAACATGAGCTCAAAATGCCTTTCTTTTTATTTAGGTCTTTAATTTCTTTCAAAAATGTTTTCTAGTTTTCAGAGTTTACATTTCCACTGATTATGTTAAGTTTACACCTGTTTAGTTTCTAAGTATCAGGAGGTTTTTTTTTTTTTTTTTTTTTTTTGCTATCTAATAATTCTTTCCTAGTCTGATTCTACCATGGTCAAGAACACACTCCTTATGGTTTCATGTTTTGTTTTTTGTTTTCTATTTTGTTTTTTGAAGTTGATTTTATGGACCATCAATATGGCAGGTGAAACAATGTGTATTCTGCTGCTTGGGGGTAAATGGTCTTAGATTGTCCGTGGCTATTATGTAGAAATACAATTGATTTTTTATATTGATCTCTTATCCTGTCACCTTGCTGTTCTTATTTAGGTAGTCACAACCCAGAGTTCCTTGCCTGGATGCAGATCCATCTTCCACCCTGCCCTGCCCTGCATGTCTGTGTCCTGTGCTACTATGTGTCTAGCAGGCTTTTAACATTCAGGCTGGAGGACTATTTCCAGATCTTGGCTGCAGGGTCTTTGGTAGGATTTGTATTGGGTTCTAACTGCTAAGTAGTTCAATATATTATGCAGTCACCAAGTGTACTCTTTCCTTGGGTGCCTGAAATAAAAGGATTGGCTTCTTTTCTTTTCTCACTTCCCCTTCCCTTCCCTTCTCTTCTCTCTCTTCTCATCTTCTCTCTTTTCTTTCTTTCTTTTTGCTATACTAGGGGATTAAACCCAGGGCCTCATGCATGCTTTGCATATGCTCTACTGTTGGGCTGCATCCCCAGCCCATTTTTTACTCTTTTATCTTGAGACAAGGTCTTACTACATTACACAGGCTGCTTCTGGCCTTGAACCTGAGATCCTCCTGCCTTAGCCTCCCACGTCTCTGGGATTGCAGGAGTACACCACTGCAACCAGCAAGATGGGCTTATTTTCTATCTATAATTCTACTGCTTCACTGTTCCCACTACTACTCACCTGCCCGTAGTTTAATGCATTTTATTCCATTAGATATTCATTCTTTTGGATTAAGGCATTATTATTATTAGTGCAATTGGAGGTGGCAAATATCCATAGGCCTTTTTTTCCCTTTTTCTTGGGTAGAACCCATAGACTCACATATGTTAGGTAAGTGCTCTACCATTGAACTGTGCCCCCAACCCCTTTTAAAAGTTTTTCTTTTAATTTTGAGACAGGGCCTCACTAAATTGTACAGGCTGCCTCTGGCCTTTGAACTTGTGATCCTCCTGCCTCAGCCTCCCAAGTCACTGGGATTACAGACATGTGCCACAGCACCTAGCTAATGCATTATTTCTTTATTACCCTCCTTCATCAGGAACAGGTGGCTGAAATGAATCTGAATGATTGCCTACTTCTTAGGTACGATATAAAATAAATGTGATTAAACTGAGAATATGTCTTTTTTTGGATGTTGGTAGTGGGAAATCATGATCACAGTAGCTATAACCCCTGTCAGAAATAAAACTTCAACTTTATTTCCTAAAATCTTAACTTAGGAGAAAGCCAGGCTTTTTTCCAAAATATTTTTCTCTTTTTCCTATCCATTTTATTTTCCTCTTTTTATTATTTTTATGATGTGTTAAATTGAACCATTTTCTTGCAGTGTGCTAGTTAAGACAATTTCCTTAGCATTTGCTGAATGATTTGGCAGGCTAGACATCCTAGAGCTAAATTGTAAAATCCCATTAAAACCTAGTCATATAAAAATAAAAGATGCTGCCTAGTCCACTCCATGACATGTTATGGTGAGGTCTCATCACATTACAATAACAAATGCCAAAACCAAGTGACTACTGTGTAACATAATATGATGAAGAGAGAAGAGTGTATTAGTGATGTAGCTAACTATATTTAATTAAATCCCATGTCCAAATTAGCTCCCTGATTGGCATAGAAAAAGAAAACATGTTTACTGTGATAGTTCAAGTAGCACAGTTGTTTTAACACACTGGCTTCTTAGCCTCTCGTTCTTTCTCTTTGGCTTTCAAGATTCTTGCCACCTCAAAGATGAAATAGTTATTACTAAAGTTCCTCGTCCTAAGCAAAGAAAAAATAGGGATAAATACTTTGCTCATATCTCTGTCTAATAAAGAGTAGAGCGGGAATAAAGTTAGATGAAGAGGAGGGTCTATGCTCTTTTATCTATGCCGAAGGTTGGCAAAAAAAATGGCCCTCCTAGCCAAATCTGGACAGCTGTCTGTTTTGTATAGCCTGAGAGCCAAGAATGATGACGATGATGATGATGATGATGATGATGATGATGATGATGATGATGATGATTTTTTTTCAGTACTGAGGGTTGACCCCAGGGACTCACACATGCTAGGCAAGTGCTCTACCACTGAGTCACACCCCTAGGTAACGATTCCTTTCTTATTTTGAGACACGTTCTCACTAAATTGTACAGGTTGCCTCTGGCCTCAAACCTGTGATCCTTTTGCCTCAGCATTTCGAGGTGTTGGGATTATAGGTATGTGCCACTGCATCTGGTTAGGAATGATTGTTAAGTTGTTAAAAGAAAAAATGACCATATCATACAGGGTGAAAGTTATATGAAATTAATGAATTAAAGGAGTTTCAGTGTCCATATATAAAATTTTATTGGAGGGCAGCCATATCCGTTCATTTATGTATTGTGTACAGCAACTTTTCCACACAATGGCAGAATTGAAAAATTATAACAGAGATTATATGGACTGCAACCCCCACCTGAACATTTACTATCCAGAACATTATAGAAAAATTTTTCAACTGCAATTTTTTTTTACAGTAATACAGTTATAGGGGCATTGAACACAGGGCTTCAGGCATGTTTTCCAAGCACTCTACCACTAAACTGCACCCTCAGTCCAGTTTTTACTTTTTTTTTTTTTTTTTTAGTCAGTGTCTTGCTGATTTATGCAGGCTACCTATGGCCTCAAACTTGCGATCCACCTCCTATGTGGCTGGGATTATAGGCATGTGCCACCAATCCCTGCCAACCATGGTTCTTAAACTGAGTTAAATTTAAACATTTAATGTTAAGTAACCTTGAGCTGGAGGCTGGGGCCCTAGGATCTGAATATTTCAAAGGTAAGTGCCCAGTATCCTTTTGAATACTTCATAATTATTATCACTGTCTTACTTCATGATTATTTGTATATTTCTTCTTCTTTATCAATCCTTGATAAAGGCTACAGCCATGATGAAATATCTTTGAATGAATAAATGGGGGTAGTGTTCATGTGTTAATTCATCAGGCATATACTTGTGATTGGGTACTGTGTGCCAGGTGCTGTTCAATAAAGCAGAAGACCTAAAGTCTGGGGAAAGACAAGTAAAAGGGCCAAGCAAAGCTACAGACTCAGAGGCCCATGTTAACTGACTGGAGTAATTCTTGTTGTATATAATGGAAACTCACAAGACCCTACAACTTTCCAAGGATAAACAATTTTGTTTCTACTATAACTTATACATATTAGACATAGCCTATACAATTTAACAGTTTATAAATGGGGAGTATGTATTTAAACTATTATGCATAATTATCATTGAAATTCGGGGACCTGATAATAGGGTGTTAACTATATTTAGAATGGAATGGCAAATTGATATGAATCTACAGAACTCATTTGCATAGCTATTTCTATCTGTTATAAAACAAATCAACAAATGAAAAACCAGAAATATGTCATTATTGCCATAGATGGAACCAGACAGTGAGGCTCATTTAACTTCAATAGGAAGGTGTGCAGAGATTAATTTTAATACGTAGTATCATATGATACAAATGATGTTGTGTTGAATAAACCTAATAGATTTAAAAGTATTTTTTACCACTTTGACTCAATTATAATTTTCTTGGAGCTGTTTGAAGCTCTTGGAGCTGTTTGAAGCTCTTTGACCATATGCTAGGGTGGCATATTGCAGTGGGAAAATAAGATTTTAATTGTAGTATTAGCTATATCCATTGGCTATAGAGGAAGCAGCTGTAATCATATTGCCAATGGAGGGATGACTTTTGAGAAATAATGGTACATACCATAAAGAGCTGAAAGTAGAAATTTATAATGTTATTAGAAAAAATAAATCCTCACTCCTCTGTAGTTGTTAATGTATGACTAACAAAATTACCTAGGCTGAGGTTTATCTCAGTTGGTAGAGTGCTGCTCTGTGTGCTCTGAGGCCCTAGGTCCGATCCCTAGCACTGCAAAAATGGGAGAAGGACCTGGCGGCCCACTCCTGAAACAATAAACCATTGAAAATCCTATGAATAGCAGAGGAGCAGTGACATAGTGTTGGGCATGGCAAAGTGTCAGGGAGCGTTTCGTTCTGTGGGACAAAGGGTTGCTATGAGTTGGACCCAACTCAATGGTACCTAATAACAACCATAACAAATTACCTGCATGTTTGACAGCCTGAAAAAACAAATATTTATCATCTCCTAGTTGCATTGTGCTGGAAACCTAGGCATGGATTGGATGAGGAACTCTGGCTTAGAATCTCTTGCAAGATTATTTGGGTGGGGTCACGATCATCCCAAGGCTTACTTGGGGCTGGAGAACTCACTCATGTGGCTGCTGGCAAGGTATAGTCCCTCATGGGCCATTGGACTGAGGGTCTCATTTCCCCCCTGGCTGTTGGCCAGAAACCTCTCTCTGTCCCTGGCTATATGAGCATCTTCATGAGGCTGTTCAAAACATGGTAGCTATCTTCCATCACAGTGAGCAAGTGAGAGGGCAATTCAAGGTGAAATGGAAATCTGAGTCACTACACAGTCTAATTCTAGAAGTGTTGTCCATTATTTTTTTCTGTATTTCATTCATTAAAAGGTAACTGCTCTATCTGGTCCTCAAGGGGAGGGGCTTACACAAAGTCATGAATGCCAAGAGGTGGCAAATTCCATTTTCATTTTTTCCCAAGTTAAAAAGTAACACAATCATAAAAAAAAATCAGTCATCAGAGAAGTGCCATTCATTCGCAAATATTTATTGAGTACTTTTTATTCTACTATGTGCCAAGCATGCTGGGTAGTAGAATGTTCAAAACAAGCAAGCTTCCCTACCTACATCCATGTACCATACTTTCTGAAGGAAATGAACCCTATTATAGTGCCTGGTACACAAGAAGCCTCTCAAAGGATGTTAGTTATTTTTATTTTTGCAGGGCAGACAGCCTGTCATAGAAATAGAGCCAAGTTCTCCAGTCTGTGGCTTCTCTAATCCTATTGTAGACAAATGTGATTTGCTTAACCAGAGCAGAAATGCCTTTTCGTTCACTTAGCCTTAAAAGAGGCAATTCATAATAGTTTGCAATGCTACACACTTGTAACTGCCTGTCTCACATTTGTGTTTCCAAAGTGGCCTTTGCCAGAAGAAAAACAGAAATACTAAAAAGTGTCAGTAAAGTAGCTGTCCTAATAGTTTCCTGAAGAGCCCTGCTGACCACTGCATCCTTTTGTGCTACACAGGCCAAGTTGTTTTAATGTCATCCAGCTCTGAATTATTTTAATTGTTTTCTTTTCTAGCAGCATCTTTTCATTTTCTCAAGTGCTCTTTAAAAAATGGCTTGTTGGCTGGACACAGTAGTGCACACCTGTAATCCCAGATACTTAGGTGGTGGAGGCAGGAGGATTGCAAGTTCAAGGCCAAAGGCAGCCTGTGTAACTTAGTGAGACCCTAACCTAAAATGAGAAATAAGCCAGGCACAGTGGCGCATGCCTGTTATCCCAGTGACTCAGGAGGCAGAGGCAGGAAGATCGCAAGTTTGAGACCAGAGCAGTCTATGTAATTTAGTGAGACCCTCTCTCAAAAAGTAAAAAAAAAAAAAAAAAAGGCTTGTTGAACTACAAACAAGATTTCAAATGTGTGCCTGGTTATGCTAGTATTCTGTGATTACTGTCTCAAGCTAATATTTCATATCTCAGAAACTGTCTCAAAATTTTAATCGACTTTTGCTATCCCATGTCATGCAAGTCCTGTGCTCCCTACCTTTGTACATTTTTCATAAACCATGCATGCTTTGCTTGCTCCCTCCACACACTCAGTGTTTAGTTCTTTCTCAAAACTTTGTTTTGAATGACAGTTGAAGGATAATTTATTATAGTATTGGGCTTCTAACACTGGTATGGTCAGCTATAGTTTCCTGTGATAATTAGGATAACCTGCCAACAAAAAAAATCACTCACCTGAAAGATTGTTACTGTTGTTGTTGTTAAGTGCAGTCAGATTTTTGACTGCTGATTGTTTTGGGATTGGGCTCCTGGGTCCTTCTCCCTAGCGTGAAGCACCTGGTATTCTCAGGAGGTCTCCCATCCAAGAACTAACCAGGCCAACCCTACTTAGCTTCCAAGATCAGATGGGATAGGATACCAGGGTGCTATGGATGCAGACACCTGAAAGTGTAGGGAAAAATTGGGAGGAAATTGGCAAAAACTCCCAAACTGGGAAAACGTTTTTTGAATATCTGGTTTGTAAATTAGAAATCTAGGGAAAATGAAAGTAACTTGGTTGCACGTTTGTACAAAACCCTTCCTGATTGGACAATTGGACTGAAAGCTGATTGGCTCAGGCCATTCCATGGGCGAGCTATATAAAGAGCTGCGCTTCGGCAGCTCGATCCTTTTATCTCTTTTTCACCTCTTCACCCACATCATTGGCTAAGCAAGACCTTCTTGCCCATTCCTGCCCGGACCTGATGAGGAAACAGCTTTCCTGCTCTCCCCCGGACCTTTGGTGAAGAAAGAATGCTCTACCATTGCAATCATCAATAGGAAAGAACCTGCTCTCCATCTGATCACCAAAGAAGCAACAGCTGTCTCGTGACCACTGAGACAACCAACACAGGTGTTTGCCCCTGGAAGGCAAAAGCGCCTGAGGCTTTTCCTTTCTCCCATCTCCACCGGGGTCCCCGAGGGCTGCAGGAGTTGGCGCCCCTCACCCGAGGGTCCAGAGTGCATTGTGTTTAGTATCTGTGTGCGAGGCGGTGCCGCCCATCCAAACCTCTGGGCCGGACTGGGAGGCGCGCGCCCCACAGAAAGAATAGACACAGTTTATTTGTTTTGTATTAAACTCTTTCATACAGAATAGAAATAACCCCTTACCCCAGTGAGAGAAGTATACTAACAAATCTTAGTTATGAGATATTTTAATAGCAATATTGATTTATTCCTCTCAGGTTTAGAAATTATTGTTGTTGTTAAGTGCCGTGGAGTCAGTATCTGACTCATAGCGACCCTCAGTACAACAGGGGAAACACTATTGTCAGTGCTTCTCTGCTGTTCATAGGGTTTTCAATGGCAGATTGATTTTTGGGAGGGGGTCGCCAGGTCCTTCTCTCAAGCCTACAGCTTCTGGTGTTCCCAGGCGGTCTCCCATCCAGGTACTAACCAGGCCCGACCCTGCTTAGCTTCCGAGATCTGATGGGATTGGATGCCACAGGGCTACCGCTGCAGGCCAGGTTTAGAAATAGGTTTCCAAAATATAGTAAAAGACTAAGAGTTTGGATGAGCACAGTGATTGTTCATTAAAAGACATTCTTTGAAAGTAATCTTTAAAATACTTACGTTTTTCCATTCATCTGTTTTTGCTGTTCATTTCAGGTTCTGCCAACAGAAAATTTCTCCCTGCCCCTTTCCAGTGGATCAGAAATTCCACATGTGTTGCTGCCAAGTTAACATTGATGCCAATGGTGTTGTCTGTCCAAAACCTGCTGATGTTCTCTGTGGATTCATCTATTCATAGGACTTCTACACATTCTCTTTGTAAGTAGTTTTGACTTTTTTCTGTTCAGTCAACATTTTTATAATGATGTATACTTTTTTTTTTTTTTTGGTGCTAGGGATAGACCTCAGGGCCTTTGGCATGCTAGGCAGGCACTTTACTACTGAGCCCCAACCTCAGCACCAGTACTGCTCTTTTTTAGTCCATGTATCCATTTAAAAGTGGAAACATAACCAATGTTCACTCAGTAACCCTAAGTACCTGGAAACTACTGTAGACACCATTGCATTCACTAGTGATTGAAAACACATCACAATGAATTCAGCCTCATTAAGAAGATTATGGTGAGAAGCACATCTAATACCTTTAGGGTTATTTTTTCCCTCAGTTATCAGTACACAAGAGTCTAAAGATGGTATGGTTTCAAGAACAAATATGTTGGTTTTATTGTCTTTCAAGCTAGTTCATAATAGCTGGAGGAAAGGAGATGGATTTTAAGGAAATTATCTGCATATTTTAGGGTACGGCAGGCTGGTCTTTCCCGTATTCTAAGCACATGTGGGACCACCCACTAGCAACATTTTCCTGTGGCCTCTGACATATTTATTGTGTTCTTTCTGTTTTCCTGTACTTCTTTTAGGTCTTTTCATTCCAAATCCATAACAGATCTGGAATAACTGTTGGTTCATGTGCTAATCACCTGTTTCTTTTCTGTCAGATCTGTTGTGAACTTCTTCCTTCTCTGCTCAGTTGACGGGACAGGATGCTGATCCCTGCAAATGACATTTCTCTGGCAGCCTTACCAAATGATCTTTCACTGGGTTTGGCCTCTAGGAGGAGACTGGAGGGAAGGAGGAGGGGAGAAGCCCCATGGCATTAAAAATCTTATTTTTTTTTCTATTTGTGTTGGGGGTAAGAGAATCCAACACTGCCTTCATCTCCATTAGTCAAGTTGTTGGTGATACAGTCACTTCTTCTTTGGTCCAGTCTGTTATCAGTCAGCTCCAGCTTCTGGACTTTGTTAGCATTACCTACCTATTATTTGTCTAACTCTGGTCCTAGAGTAATAACCACTTTCTGCTGTTGCAAATCTTTGGGTTGCTTCACTATAACATGTGGCTTTTCAGCATCCAACCTTTTGTAACTAGTTCCCTGTTTTAAATTTCTTTTGTGAAACTCTGTATGAAGACTTCTGTTTCGCCGGGCGCGGTGGTACACACCTGTAATCCCAGTGGCTCGGGAGGCGGAGGCAGGAGGATCGCAAGCCAGAGGCAGTCTGCGTAACTTAGCGAGACCCTGTCTCAAAAAGTAAAAAAATGGGCTGAGGGTGCAGCTCAGTGGTCCAGCACTTGCAGAACATGCAGGTGCGAGGCCCTGGGTTCAACCTCCAGTACCAAAAAAAAAAAAAAAAAAAAAGACCTCTGTTTCCAGGAAGAGGAAGATAGAATGGTCATACTTTATTCCTTCTGCTAAGTATAACTAAAAACCCTGGATATTATATATAAGGTAAATATAAGAAGAATGTAAAAGTCAGAGAGAAGAAGGCAGACTGGACAGGAGCATCAGGACCCAAATAATAAAATGGTAGTAAGCCTCCTGGGTTTTCTATCCCTGCCTCAATTTGAGAATGGTAATAGAGAAACCAGCAACTCAGATCTTTTAAGGGGTACAGAAAAAACAAGCCCCCAAAGAAGCCCGTTTCCACTAACAAAATAACTAGGAAAGAAAAAAAGTCAATTTAGTGAGGAAGAAAACTTTTAGAAAACAATTTTTGTGCCAGGTGCCATGGTGGACACATATAATCCTAGTGTCTCAGGAGGCTGAGGCAGGAGGATTATGAGTTCAAGGCCAGAGGCAGCCCCTGCAACTTAGTGAAACCCTGTTTCAAAATAAGAAATAAAAAAAGGAGTGGTGGTGCAGCTCTGTGTTATAGCACTTATCTACCATGTCTGTGGCCAAAGTTTCATCCCCCAGTATTGCAAAGCAAAACAAACCAATAAACAAACACAAAAGAAAATGAAACCAACTGTTCTACTGCAGCCAAATATCAAAGAAAAAAATTGTTACATCTCCCTCTGCTCATTAAAGGCCAAGGTGGGAAATGCAGAGTCCTGTCTTGGCAGGCTACAGCTGAGGTGCCAATCATTAGAGCTGAAGAATGCGTGAAAATATTTGGTAGAGCTAAAAGATGAGATAGACAAATCCACAATTATAGTGGAAAACTTTAACACTCCTCTCTCAACAATTGATGGAACTCCTTGACAGAAAATCAGCAAAGAAATAGAAGAAATTAATACCACCATCGACTGATAGAATCTGGCAGATATTTGCAGAAGACTACCCAACAACAATAGAATACACATTTGTTTCACTTGCCCATGGTACAATAAGTCATATTGATGGGCCACTAAAACAACTTCAAAAAGTAAAATAAAAAACGAAACAAAACAAAACCTGAAACCACATGGAGTGTTTTCTTTAACCACCATAGAATCAGATTAGAAAAGAATTATTAGAAAGATAGAAAAATAACTTTCTAATACTTGGAAACTAAACAATACAGTTTTAAATGATCCATTGGTCAAAGAAGATGTCTCCAGGGGAAAAAATGTATTGAATTAAATGAAAACCCAACATATCAAAATATATGGGACACAGTAAAGAAAGAGATGAGAGGAAAATGTACAACACTAATGCTTACATTGTTGTTGATTAGAAAGGGGAAAAGTCAAATGATGTCAGTAAGATGGCAGATTGGAGGTCTCAGACTTCACTCTCCCCACAGAAAGATCAGCTAGCAACTATCCAGACACAAAAACACCATGGAGAAACCTCCAAAACATGGGAATATGCCTGAGTCACTTGGACCTTCTACAGACCTGAAAAAAAATCCATAATACAGTGTAGGAAGACCAGTTTTGCTTTGACCATATTACCCCTCTACCCTGCACTGAGTTAGCAAATTTCCCAATAGAAAGTAACCATGGTTTCTAAGTGGGAAAAAGAGAAACAGGTGAGTGAACAGCTAGCTCCTGTAGTATTCTGAAAAGCTTCCTAGGAATCTCACTCCATTTTCACCTCATGGAGGGGGATGTGGCTCATAGGAAGAAATTGCATTGCTAGGCTGCCTGGGGACAGGTAGAAACAAAGTAAATGTATAGTTGAAAGAGACCAGTGAGCAGATTTTACTGAGAACTCAGTATATTCACCAGCAGAAGCAAATGATCAGAAGAACCAGGTAAGACCATGGCCTGTATGCAAAGCTAAGCTGGCCACTCACAGAAGAGGTGGGAAGTACTATCTGGCGTGAATCCCTGCATAGCCTCAGATCCGACCTTGGGGCCACATACAAGGAGGAAAAAGATCTCAGAGCTTATTTCCACAAAAAAGCAGACACTAGTTCTGTCAGACCTAAGAGTTTAACCAGTGATCCTCACAACCTCAGAGTTCCCCCCAACCTAAGATCCTGCTCAGGGAGGAAGACATATCTCAACTTTATATTTCTACTGAGCACAGCAGTTGGTCCATCTATCCTGATCCACTTAACCTCTATGTCCCTCCTGTGACCTTGTCTGAATGCTGAACTCAAATAACAAGGCCTTTGGCCCGTGAATACACGCTGTGGCCTAGCAGGATCGGAGGTGATTGCAGTGCTCATATAGCAACTCTGCTGATAGCCGACCTCAGTCAGTGTCTTCCCAGAGAACAAAGCCCACTCTACTATTCCAACCGAATTAAGAGAAAAGGCAGCTGCCTAGCTACTTGGGAACTTGAAAGTAAACTCTTCCTGTACAGGGTCATTACCAGTTGGACAGTCCAGAATTATAGGCTAGAATAACCAGTTGTGTTAGTCAACTTTCCATAACTATTACAAAATAATTGTGATATAACTTATAAAAACAAAAGTTTTATTTTGGCTCACAGATTTGATGTTTTAGTCCATGATCAATTTGCCTTGTTGTTTTGGGTCTGTGGTGAAGCAATACATCATGGTAGGAGTGCATGGTAGAGAAAAACCAGGGTTATATCATGAGCCAGGGGGTACAGAGGAAGAATAAGAGACTAGGGTACCACAATCCCCTCTGAGGGCATGCCTCTAGTGACATAGTGACCTTCTAGTGGCCCCACCTCCCAAAGTTTCCATCAACTTTCAGTGGTGCCATCCTTGTTGTTGTTGTTGTTAGGTGCCGTCGAGTCGGTATCCGACTCATAGCGACCCTCATAGGGTTTTCAACGGCTGACTGTTTCGGGATTGCCTTGGGAGTGGATTGCCAGGCCCTTCTCCCATTTTTGTGGTGCTGGGAATTGAACTCGGGACCTCAGAGACTGCAGCGCAGCGCTCTACCGACTGAGCTAAATCCCAGCAGGCAGTGCCATCTTTAGGACTGAGCTATTAACACATGGGCCTGTTGGAGACGTTCACAATCCAAAAATTAGCACTAGAGATGATCTGTCTCAGCCAAAGAGTTCCTGTAAAAGCCAGAAGAGGTGGCTGTCTTCACAAATTTGTAAACACCAGTGCAAGGAGAAAGAATTACAAAGATTCAGCAATTATGATCCCTCCTGAAGAAACTAACAAAGTTTCAGCAATGAACTGTAAAGTGGGAAATCTGTGAAATGACAAAAAATTTATTCACAATAATTCAATACACTACTTTGAGCACTGGACAGATTATTCAGACAAAAATTAGAAAAGAAATATTAGACTTAAACAAAACTTTAGACCAGATGGACCTAACAGACATATAGAACATTCTGTTCAACAGCAACAGAATATGCATTCTTCTCAAGTACACACAGAACATTTTATAGGATAGATCATATGTTAGACTACAAGATAAGTCTAGAAATTTTGAGAAAATTGAAATATCTACTAATATTTTTCAACTACAGTGATATGAAACTCAAAATCAATGACAAGACAAATTTCAGGAAATTCACAAATACACTGAAATTAAATTACCTGTATAGTCCTAAACAACAAATGAGTCAATGAAGAAATTAAATAGGAAATTTAAAAATATCTTCAGACAAATAAAAATGGAAACACAATATTCCAAAATGGATGGATTGCAGTACAACTACTTCTAAGAGGAAAGTTTATAGTAATAAACACATCAAAAAAGAAGTTTACAAATAAGCAACTGAGTGTAATGCCCCAAAGAAGTAGAAAAACCAAGGAAAACTAAGCTTAATGTTAGCAAAGAAAACAAAATAATAAAGATCAGAGCAAAATTAAATGAAGTAGACTAGAAAAACAATACCAAGAACAACAAAATTAATAGTTGTTTTTGAAAAGATAAATACAATTGATAAAACTTTAGACTAGCAAGAAAATAGAGAAAAGACTCAAATAAAGTCAGAAATAAAAGCAGAGATGTTATAATTGATGCCACAGAAATAAAAATAATCATAATACATTATTTTAAATAATTATATGCTCAACATTAGATAATAGAGAAGAAATAGTTTTAATGATAGAATCCTCATAAATTCCCTATTAAAATTTTCTATGTTAAGAAAAAAAAAAAGAGAAAAAAGAAAAAGAAAAATTACTGGACAGTTTAGGTACAGAAGGAATGTACTTTACCACAATAAAGGGCAATATATAATAAGCCCACAGCTAATTTTATACTCAGTGATGAAAAATGGGAACTCTTTCCTCTAAGATCTGGAGCAATACAACAATACCCCTTTTATTTTTACCACTTCTATTCAGTGTAGTACTGGAAGTCCTTGTTAGAGAAATGAGGCAAGAGAAATAAAAGTCCTTGAAACAGTAAAGGAAGAAGTGAAATTGTTTGCTAATGACATGATCTCATATATATAAACCCCTTAAAAACTATTAGAATTGATAAAAAATTTAATAGAATTGCAGAAAACAAAATCAACACACAAAAATCAATAGCATTTCTTAACATGAATAATTAACTTTCTGAGAAAGAAATCAACAGACTGATCCCATTTATAATACCTAGAGCAAGGCCAAACAAAGCCAAAGCCAAAACTAAAATAAAACCCTCAGGAATAAATTTAACCAAGGAGGTAAAAAGCCTATACACTGGGAACTTGGGGGAAAATCTACATGACATTGTTCTGGGTAATAATTTTTGGGTATGACCTCAAAAGCACGAGCAACAAAATAAAAATATGAATAAATAGGATTACCTCAAAACAAAAACCTTCTGTACATCAAAGGAAACAACAGAGTGAAAAGACAACCCATGGAATAGGAGAAAATATTTGCAAGCCACATATCTGATAAAGGATTAATATCCAAATTATATAATTAACCCTATAGAAGGAAAATAATCTGATTACTAAAGGACCTCAATTGATGTTTTTCAAAAGAAGTTATAAATTGCTAATAGATACATGTTAAAAATGCTCCACATCATTGATGTTGTTGTTGATAGGGAGAAGCAAATTAAAACCACACTGAGCTACCACCTCACACCTGTTAGAATTGCCATTATGAAAAAAGATTAAAGATAGCAAGTGTTGTTGAAGTGGCAAAAAGAAGAACTTTGTATACTGTAAATGGGAATGTAAATTAATTCAGCCACCATGGAAAACAGTCTGAAGGTGCTTCACAAAAACTAAAAATAGAATTACCATACAACCCAGCAATCTTACTGCTGATTATTTACCCAAAGTATTAGTAGTCAACATATGTTGAAGAAATGTCTGCACACCCATATTCACTGCAGCATTATTCACAATAGCCAATGACAAAGAAAAAGGAAGCTTATACAGTTAATGGCAGAAAACTTCCCAAACTTAGAGGAGGATACAAATATTCAGGTTCAAGAAGGTGAAAGGTCACCAGACTTAACTCAGCCCCGTGTATCCACATAAGAGTGTCCAATTTGTCCAACATTAAATTAATCTGCAGAAACCTTGTAGTCCAGGAGAGAGTAGCATATTTCCCCAGTACTGAAAGAGAAAACCTGCTAACCAAGAGTAATATATGTAACAAAGCTACCCTTTGGAAATGAAGGAGAGATAAAGACAGTCCCACACAAACAAACGCTGAGAGAACATGTCAGCACTAGACCTCTCTTATAAGAAATTCTAAATGGAGTCTCCAAAGCAAAGGAAAGAAATTTTAATGAGTAAAAAGAAAGCACTAGAAGGTATAACACTCACTGATGTGAATAACTATACTGACAAATACAGAAGGTAAACATGACGTGTAAAGCATTCATATCTTCAGTATGAAGATGAAAAATAAAATTATTGAAAACAATGATAGCTACATTAATGTTATAAGATAGGCAACATATAAAGATATAAAACAGGACATCAAAAATTCAGTGTGGGGAGGAATGGAGTGCAAATGTAGAGTTCTTTATTTATATATTTTCTCTTTTTGTTCTTATCATCAATCAGGTTAAGTTGCTTTAATTTGAAAATAGTTTGTTATAATCAAAAGATGGTTTATGTAAGCCTCATGTTAACCACTAATCAAAAATATGTAAGAGACAAGTGAAACATGATAAGCAAGGAATCAAAACACAGTAGCAAGTGGAATACTAGTCAGCTTTAGAAAGGAAAGAATTTTTTCCATTTGCAACAACTTGAATGGAATTGGAAAATATTGTACTAGTTGAAATAAGCCAAATACAGAAAGACAAATATTACATATTCTCACTTATATGAGGTGTGATAAAAATATGGTATATGTTTAAATAAAAACATTATTATATTAAAAGAAATGTTGTCATTAATCCCTATAAAAATTCACCCCTCTCCTCTGCTGGCTTTGAACACACTTATTGTTCTTACTACTTTCTTAAGTGTTTCTGAAAGTCATTTTTCCTGAGTATCTTTTGTTTTATTCTCCAACATGACAACGCTTTGTGCCACACATGATTTCTGTCATGGCAGTCAAATAAAATCATTACAGTGTGTCCTCCTCCACCTTATTCTGATATCATGTGTCTTCTGGCTCTTTCCCAAAGTCAAAACGATCATGAAAGGTAAACGTTTTGAATCGATTTAGGAAATGGAGGCAGCCACGACAATGTAACTAAAGAGACTCATGAAAGAGAACTTCAAGAACTGCTTCAAAAAGTGACAAAAATGTTGGGATAAGTGTGTTGGAAGCTAGGGGGCGTATTTTGGGGGAGATTAATGGCAATGTGTCTTTTACTGTAATTAAAATTTTCTCAACAGTCACTGTATTTTTGATCATACTTCATATGTAGACTGTAAAACATGTAAACTCAGAAGCAGAGAGTAGAATGGTAGTAGTAGAGGCTGGGTGGAGTAGAATGATGAGGACTTGATAGTTAAGGGGTAGAAAGCTTCAGTGAGATGGGAGGAATAAGCTCCATTTCGTTTCTGTTTTGGTTTTTTTTTTTTTTTGAACAAGAAACATTGCACAGTGTGGTGAGTATAGCTAATAGTTGAGTACTGTACATTTCACTGTCACCTGAGGGTGCCTTGCTGTCATTGCAAAGGATAAAATATTTGAGATGATGGATTTATTGGCTTGATTTGATTTTCCACATTGCATTAAAAAACATATTGCTTTGTGCCCCATAAATATGTACAGCTAAAATTTATCCACATAGAATTAAAAAAGAAGAAGGAAAAGTCTCAAATCAGTGATCTAAGTTTCCACTTTGAAAGCCTAGATTGCACCCAGTGCGATGAAGAGATAATTAATAAAAAAAAAAAAGTCAAAGAAGAGTTAGAGGAAATGAGCAAGAGATGGTGAAGTATTAAGGTTTTGTAGCAAGAGAAAGTGTTAGTACCTTCAGGCCTGAAGGCACAAGAGGAGGGAGCTTTTGCTGCGATCTGGTGAGAAGTGTAGCCCTAAGATATGACAGACTAGCAGGACCTTGGCATTTGGTGGAGAAATGCATCTGCTTCCAGCTACCCATTGACTGAACCCATTAGAAGACTGAGGACAAGGAAGCCCTGTAGGTTCCAAAGGGCTTCTTAGATCACAGAATAGGATGGACATGAGTAGATGGTGTGTTTGAAGGGACAAATGGAGAGTATTCAGCACAATTTCTTTCAAGGTTTCCAGATAATTTCCAATGTAAGCTCAATATTTTTTAGAAAAATCTCTGGACTGCTTTAATACATTAGACAGCTATTGGTAATGATCAAATTTGTGTGGATTTGAGTATAGATGTTATACCCTAATGGCTTGAGATACTAGAAAATAACTGCCTTGCTTATTTTAATAATTGCCCTAACCTCCCACATTGTGTGTAATCAGTCTGTGAATGAAATATTGCTAAGCATTGACATGTGTCAATTTGGACTTGAAAATACCAAAAGCACACTAGGATTTGACTCTTGACTCTGCCCTTACTGGGTGACCTTGGGGAACTTAACCTCTCTGAGCTTCTATTTACTCATTTGCAAAATAGATGTGATAATATCTGCTTCCTAGAGTGGTTGTGTAGCTAAGAGAATGAAATGAAAGATGCATGTGAAGGCACCTGGTAGGCACTCAATACATTTTGATTGAATTTGAATCACAAATTCCAAATTAGTAGCTTCAAAATTCATGAGGTAAGGTCAAAAGTTAGAATTAAGAGTGAATTTTTAAAAAGAAAAGAAAATCTGTGTTTAGACTGTTACTGTCATCTATCACTCAATCAACAATTAGGATAATATGATCAGCAAACTGTTCTCTGTTGATGGATTTTTACCATGTTTTGATTACAAATGTGAAATCTTACCAGGATTCAGCTTATATTAGGAATGCAATGAATTTCCTAATTATCTGATAACCTGTTTTTTGAAAAAATAAAAAAATACAAGTGTTTGGTATAGATTAATAGTTACATCAAGAGTTTGAACTTCACCCATTTACTGAAAGATGAACATTACTAGTGAATATCAGCTTTAAGGCAGCCTGAGGTACATCTTTTTTCAGCCTCTCACAAACATGTTGCCATGGTAATGTTGACAATCACATACTCTTAATAGAGACAGCTGAGAGTGTGGGAGAAATATAAATATTGCAGGTAGAGTTTTGATTTAGGAACATTTTAATTCCTATGGTATTAGCAAGGTTTCCTTTTTAGTTGCAAGCTCAGATTTGATTATTATAAACGTTTATCAATTTTAGCAATCTTTGTTTCTATTAATTATCTTCTTCTTGGCATACTTTTCAAGAACAAACCAGCTGTATAATTGTAATAGACAGGTGTATTTTATACATAAGAAATACCTTCCAGGGTCAGAACCCTGCTCCTTGTATTTTTCCTGTGACAGAATCCCCTCAAATCACATTAATTTCCTTTCCAAAGAAATTTTAAGACACCCAAGGATATGTTGCCATAAGAATATTTTTAAACAAGAGAATAAAGTAGAAGAGATTATCAACATTTGGGGGCTTAAAAATTTTAGCAGCAGAACACTTCCCCTTTCACACTCACATACACATAGCCTTGTGATTTTGTAATTATAAGCACCATGAGAGCAGGAGCCTCACTGGTTCTGTTTGCTACCATTTCCCTAATACCTAGAGCAGTGGCTGGCACACTGAGGGTGCAGTATACACTAGTGGTTTAGAGTAAGGGTTGGCAGGCTTTTTCTATAAAGGACTGGGTAGTAAATACTTTACGGTTTCAGGCCATATGATTTTTGCCACAATTACTTAACTTTGCTGTCGAAGCAAAAATAGTCATTGGCAAGATGGAAATAAATGGGGGTAGCTGTGTTCTAATAAAACTTTATTTACAAAGACAGGTGTAGGACTGGAGTTGGCCTGTGGGCCATGATTTACCAATCCACTCTGCTAACTCCAGTCCAGAGCATGGACTCTGCAGCTGGACAGCCTGGGGGTTTATCTTGGCACTGTCATCATTAGCTGTGTGCTCTTGTGATTAAATTATTAATATAAGGTGCTATAAAGTTCTCTGTGACTCAGTTTCTACATCTCTGAACAGGGGGCAAATAATTGAGTCTTTGTGCTAGAGTTGTCAGGATTTCATGAGCAAGTATGTGTGAATGACCTACCTTTTATGTCAGTACTCATTATAGTTTGCTCAGTGGGTATTAAATAGACAAATCATTCCTTCAGAGTAGGAAGTACAAGTATTTTTTTCAAATGCATAGTGTTTTACTTTCTTTAAAGGTAGTCAGAAACAGGCTGGGGAACACCAAATGTGAAATTGTGGGCTTTGGATGAGAATTAAAATTTTCTATTGGTCCCAGCACCTGTTTTATTTTGTTCTATTTGCACACTATTAGGAAGAATGTAAAAATGGTTTTAAATAGGGAGAGGGCTAGAGGGTGTGGCTCAGTGGCAGAATGCTTGCCTAGCATGCATGAGGTCCTGGGTTCTATCCCTAGCATTATAAGACAAATTAAACAAATAAACAAATAGTGACAGTATTGTTAATCATTTCATTCTGCAATCTTAGGAGACTCTTCAAAAAACAGAGATGGGGAAGGAGTTTTAATTGTATAATATATAGAAATGAATTTATCTGACTCTACAAATTAATATGTCGGATATAAACATGGTATATATTTGTTGTATACATATTGTTTTTTAACATTTACTTAAAAATGTGTATATATGTATTTATATACACATCTATAAAATATAAATTAGTTATGTATGGAATCTCTGGATGCCTTATAAATATACATATGTATACATGCACATATGTGTATGTATAAACACACCCACACAGTGAGTCACTTATGTGCAGATTCTCTGGATGCCTTCATGGAGTCTTGCATTCTGTCCCACTTATCCTATAGAAAGCTGTGATGTGTGGGCCTGATTAGAATTACAGCATGCTGCTGGGTCTCTGGCCCTTGTTTAATCTGTTCACCACGTGTTGGTAGCACAAGTGATCTTAATATAGGCCTCAGATCCTGTAATCCCATTTCCAGAGCATCAAATCCTAGCTTCTAGCTGTGCCCCACCGGGACGCATGCCATCTTGTTCCTGCCTAATTCTCAACTCCACCTTGCCTCTCTCCTCTCGCTGCCTGTACTTCATCTCCTGTCAGACAGGTGAAGTAGCTGAGGTTTCTTTCTGGCCATTCAGCATATCTAGCTCCTGCCCTCCTGTGGCCCTTTACTCTTGCTCTCACTGCCTTAGCTTGAGCCTGTCCAGGGTCCTGCCAGACTGGCTACTTCTGGGCCTCAGATTCTCACCGCCTGAAAGAGCCCCTAGCATGCACTCTGTAAGTGTTTATAGAATAGATGCCTCCGGTCAGAACCAGCTACATTATTTGCAGGACCCAGTGCAACATGAAAAATGCAGGCCCCCTTGTGCAAAAGTTACCAACAGTTTCGAGACAGCACTAGCAGACCATTAAACCAAGTGGAAGGACCTTTCCAAGATCATGCAGGCCTACCTCCAGGCACATTACTTCACCTCTCTGGACTCTGTGAGATGGCAAAGTGGTGGTGCTCCCACAGAGGGTGCTTATAAGCCATAAAGGAGATCACGTGAGCTGTGGGCTTTGTAGCGGTGCCCTGCCCACAGCACACTGTACAAGGCAGCATTGTAATTCATTACCAGCTTTACTCAGGTGAAGCAAAGCCTCTGCAGCCCCAGTTTTCTAGCATTCTTCCTCTCAGAATAAACTCCCTAGTAACTCTCCCAGGTGACTAACCCAACCCTATCAAATAGGATGGGCATGTGGGTGTTGCTTGCAAATTATTTTGACACATTCAAGGTATGGACCGACAGCATATTTGGCTTGCTGAAAGGAATGTGTCAAGTGGAGTTAGCTGTTATGAAAACTCGTTTGACAATACGTAAATCATGTCACCCTTCTGAGCCCACCAGTGACACTGGAATGATAAATGATAACTGCCACCCACCTTTCTGACAAGAGCAAGGCAAGCATGAATTGGATTAGGAAGAAGCCTTTCTCGAACACTTTGATTTTCTTGGGTAGAGGAGATCTGCAGGTGCTGCCTGCTAGAGCACAGTGCATATTGTCTGTTGCCCTGCTTACTTAGTCTATGTGGCTCTGGTTACTATGTGTGCATTGTGTAACAAATCAATTGCATCTTGAATGGGAACTGTTCACAGACTCTCACATTTTGATTTATTTTTTTGGTACAGCCAGCGGTTCAAGTTAGCTTAGAAAGGCAGAGAGGAAGAACAGCATGTTGTTTACATTTATAGTGTGGTCTCCTGGGTGCTATGAAACTTCCTGGTTCATGAGGTGCAGGTAGGGCATGGTGGGGAGATGGAGTTTGTTTGATGTGGGGAGCACCCTGCCTTGTGAAGGTCTGGACACTGATGTTTATCAGTAGTTTCTTTTTGGTAGAGGAAGCTAAAATGAAGTGGAAAAAGAACATCTGTGAAGCATGTATTATATATAAGGAACTCTGCTTGGTGTTTTACTTACTCTCAGAGTTTGTATAGTGCAGTGATGGAAAGCATGTGCTCTGGACCAGACAGTGACTTAACCCCTCCAAATCTCGGTGTCCCCTGAAAAGCTGGAATGTGTTGGGTATCTTCTCTCTGACCCTCCAAACATATTCTCCTGCCTTTTAAAAACCCCTGACTTCTGCTCCAAGAAGCAAGCTGAATGTGCCCTACAGGAGCAGTGGGCTCCTGTGCCCACCGCTTTCTGTTCAGGTTGGACAATAGGAAGCCCCTGCCAGAGCTGCGGGGGAGGGATGAGTGAGGGTAGAGTATTTATTTTACAAGTTCCTTCGATGGGAGGTTGCCTTGGGTTGACTGTGCACTAGGCCAACCCAGCTTCTATTAAGTTGCTGAGACTGTTCCTACAACTCACTCCTGGTCTCTGGGGGCCTAGCCTCGGGTCCCTGTATTCCTCCTTAGAGTTCCCTACATCCAACCTACATCCCTATAAGTGATCTTTTTTTGCAAACAAACCTTCCTCACAGTGTTTCAACTTGAGCTTGCTGTTTGTTTTCTGTTGAGATTCTGGCTGATACATGATCAGAATAGGTACACCCTGTTGTTGATGTGGGAATGAAATGAGTTTACATATCTATAAAATGCCTAGGATGGTGTCTGACATGTAACCCAGACTTGGGTCAAATACCTTGTCCAAGGTATGCTGTATGGTGGTTGGTTAACCAGCTTGTGTTCATCTTTCCCTATTCCATCTATCCAAGGTTTCATTCAGAAACCTCAAGGCATCTGAGAAAGTTGATTTTTCCTCTGGGATTCATCCATGACTTAAGCCAGGCCATTCAGTACATTGCATGCACCTGCCTACCATGATTGGCTTAAGAGAGGGCACATGACTTAGCCTAGTCCAATTAATATAACCCTAGGACTTCTATTGGAAATTCTGGAGCACAGATGCACGGATAGGTCAAGCACTGGGGGTGGTTGTAGTTGGCCTGGCTGGGAGGAGCATTTTATCCCTGACTTTCTTTCAAATTGCCACTGCATGGTGATGATAATGGTTGATCTACTTTTATTGGTTTTATTATTTTAAAATTCTCTGCAGATAACACTCCTCCTTATTGTTTACACTGAGTGTAGACAGCTCCCTTCCCATTCTTGGAATACCACTGTACTGATGCTGTGCATTCTGGATTCTAAGACAGTCTTAGAAGACTCTGCTGTGGGAAATCAGTCTGCATGTGAAGATGCAGAGAAGAGTACAGCCTATAAAACAGTGAAAACATAATTGGAGCCCTGCTCTACCCACACTCAAGCTCTCTTTACCACTTGACTTTGTCAATTATGCCAACCAATAATTTTCTTATTTGTGGAGTTTTTTTTTTTTTTTTTCTTAAATCAAAAACATCCTTACTGATGTGCTTGGATGACATTTGGATTTGGAACAAAGTCTTTCTGGCTCTAAAAAGTGACATTTTCATCTGTTCATTTTCCTCGTGATTTGACTTTTATAAATCAAAGCACATCTCATTTTCTTTAGATGAAGTTTTCCATGATACACTTTATGATAGGAGTTTCAGGGTAGAGGTTAAGCCTATGTGGGATGTCATTTGTCCCATTTTGTTGTGGAAGAGTCATTCTGCATGGCCTCTCCTTTCCATCTGTGTGGGAGGAGGTTGGGCAGGATATATCCTTTCTGCTTCTAACATTTTGTGAGCATCTATACATGAGATTGAAAACCAGTCTCTGAGCTGGTACAGCTTCTTTAGTCAGAGGCTAATGTAGGCTTGTGCCAATTAATAAAAAGAAAATGAACCAACTCTGCTTGTTAGCATAGAGATGTGGGTCATTTTGTCCATCTTACATTAATTTCCTTTAATTCATGCTTCCTGAAATAGTTTTGCTCTACATTTTGGTGATTTATCACAAATTCTCTAACAGTGTTTCTGAATTCTCTCCCATCTGAAAGTCTCATCATCCTAGAAAAATATTAGGCAACTGGAGGGCAAGATCTGCTCTAATGATTTCACCTGCTGCTAATTCTGATCTTCATCCCAGATCTGTCCCCTGTATGTCTTTTATGCACCTCCAGAACATCTTGTCTATCATGGGATCTATTTTTAACTCTCCCACCCCTGTGTCTCCTCTTGTGTTCCTCATCTCAGTGAAAGCACCAACGTTTTCTCAAATGGCCAAACCAGAAGCCAAGGAATCTTCCCTCCTGCCCACTTAGCCATGGTGGCTCTGTCTCCTTCATGTTTTTTAACCCTTATATTCATTTTCTAGAGCTGTTATAACAGATGACCACAAACTGTGACTTAAGACAGCAGAAGTTAATTTTCTCACATTTCAAGAATCTAGAAGTCCAAAATCAGGATGTCAGTGAGGTTAGTTCCTTTTGGAATCTCTGAGGGGCACCTGTGCCATGCTGTCTCCTGGCCTCTGGTGGTTACTAGCTTCCTTGATGTTCTTTGGCTTGTGGATGCATCACTCCACCCTTTGCTTCCATCTTCATAGCATCTTCTTCTCTGGGTCTCTCTGCATTCTTTTATGTTTCTTAAAAGAATACTCTGTAAATTTTGGGTCCACTCTAATCCAGAATGATCTCATCTGGCTCTTTACTTTAATTCTAGTTTCAGAGACTCCGTGAATAAAGTTGAGGTTTTGGTGGGCAGGAATTTGGGATGAGGGCTGATACTCAGTCTACTATAAACTTCATCCCGTGATCACATTCTAAATTCTGGCCTCTTTCTACTACAGCTTCCTGATAGTATTCTTTGTGTCTCTAATGTTCTCTTCTTTCCATCCTCAATCTGCTTTTTGCTTAATTTTTAGGAATTTGTAAAATGCAAATCTAGTGAGTATTTTGCTTTCTGGTTAAACTAGGCTCCTTCCTCCCCAATGCCAGAAGAAGGGTCCTTAAGCTAAGGCTGGGTGGTACTTGTTCTCCATGACCTGCTGGAAAGCACATGGATGGTTGTCTCCCCATATCCCTTCTCCCCTTCCTCCTTGTGCACAGAGCATTTATGGTTAAGGACAACAGTGGGCCCAGCTACAACTTACCAGCTTCTCAAGCAGTTGTTGCTCTTGTTAGGGATACATGGCATAGTTTTGGCTGATAAAAAATAAAAGGTAAGATGAGCTTCTAGGAGAAGTAGGACGATTCATCTGGTATCGAACTTTTGCCTTTTGCCATTCTTGTCTTCCTGGTTGATATCCAGATGCAATGCTGAAGGTGGAGTGTGCATCTTATGACCACAAGGGTCAATTACACACAGGAGGGGCCCTGGGACTCTCAAGGTGCTGCGATATCAGTGGTATTTGCACCACCCCTAAACTACATCTCCTAGACATCATCACTGTATTAGAAAAATACAAACTTTTATTTACTTAAGCAACTCTTTTAGGAGACTCACATTCAAATGCAGTTCTTTACTGACTTTAGGACACATATTTACCTCCAATATTATCCTCTACATTCCCAACTTTGTATACTAAATTCTGACCATACTGAATTATTTCTCTTAAAAAAATTATTTATAAATGTTGTTGTTGTTGTTGTTGTTGTTGTTGTTAGGTACCCTTGAGTTGGGTCACACTTGTAGAGACCTTATGTACAACAGAATGAAATACTTCCCGACTCTGCCATGCTTGGCACTATGTCAGTGCTTCTCTGCTATTCTTAGGGTTTTCAAAGACTGATTGTTTTGGGAGTGGGCTACCAGGTCCTTCTCCCATTTTTGTGGTGCTGGGGATAAAACCCAGGGCCTCAGAGAACACAGAGCATCACTCTACCAACTGGGCTAAACCCTATCCCCTAACTGGGATACAAAGAAATAAGTCATTTGCTACATCCATTATGCAACTATTAAATAAGGTTTGCTTACACATTCATCACCTTACATATTTAACAGAATAGTTTGAAGTAAAGAAGAAAAGAAAAAAGAAGGAATTTTAATTAATACATAATGAGAATTGTATGCAACCATGGGTTATACTGTCATTGATATTTTTCCCTTTTTTCATATATTCATATAGTTGCAACCTGTAATTTGTGTTTTTCCACTCCCTCTTTACCCCTCTTCACTGTTTCTCCTCCCCTTTCCTCCTTCACTCCCCTTCACTCCCACCTGCTGATCCTCTCCCCCTCCTATCGAGTCCACTTGGATTTTCCATTCTTAGATAAGTATGATTGCTCATTTTTATACATCTATATATGTAAAAAGGTTTTTCTTTAAGTTAGATTTATCTCCCACATTTGAGTGAGAACATATGGTGTTTCTCTTTTTAAGTCTGGGTTAATTCACTTAAAATGATGTTCTCCAGTTCCATCCATTTTGCTGCAAATGACATAATTTGATTTTTCTTTACTCCTGGTAATATT
Source organism: Pedetes capensis (assembly GCA_007922755.1). NCBI lineage: Eukaryota > Metazoa > Chordata > Mammalia > Rodentia > Pedetidae > Pedetes > Pedetes capensis. Next base: position 182,525 of record VMDO01000260.1, on the reverse strand, counting down.
CCATTATGTATATATACCACAATTTTTAAACCAGTCCTCTGTTGATGGACACCTCAGTTGATTCCATACCCTTGCCGTTGTGAAGAGTGATGCATTAAATATGGCTGTGCGGGTATCCCTGTTGTATGATGGCTTATCTTCCTCTTTGTATATTCCCAGGAGTGGTATAGCTAAATCATATGGTAGTTCTATTCTAGTTTTCTAAGGTACTTCCATATTGATTTCCAAAGTGGCTGCACTAATTTACTGAATTATTTCTTATATTGTGAAAGCTGTTTTCTGTTTTTACCTCTGGACTTTGTAGATAGATAATACTTCCTCTGCACTGGAAAGTTATTCCTTCTCTTTTGGGCCTAGCTAACTTCTGTTTATCTTTCAAACTCAAGTACCAACTTCTATGGAAGCTTTCTTAACTTTCTTGGCTAGGTTTAGAATTTTTATTACTCCGTGTATATCTCCAACCTGGTTTTTTATTGTTCTGCATTGTAATACTCTATTTCTCAGTCTTTCCCCCAGTTGCCCAAGGAAAGTCCTTTCATTTTATGCACTGTGCCTTGCACAATTCCAAGCACACAATATTTATTAGGTAAATGTGTGGATGAAGGACAGAAAGATCGTGTCAACATAATGACAAGCATATAGGGTATAGAGGAAATTCTACTGAAATAGATGTACATGGGCTACATTCTATCTTTGGTTGTGCATGTGGTCATGAATACCATATATAAGCTTGATATGATACTGCAAAACAGATCAATAATCCATTATTCAACTACCATTTATCAGTTGACTGGTACACATCTTTGGAGGGCTAAGTCCTTATCTTACATTTGCATTCCTAGCACAGTGTCTGGCAGTTGAAAAGTACCTGATAATATTTTATTTTCTATTAAGTTGGGCAAAAGTGCAAGTCAGTACTGTGGGTTTTCAGAGGAAGGAGAGGACTGAACACAGAATTGTAGAGAGTGTGATAGTGGAACAGGTTAGTATGGATGACTGGATAGAGCCGCCTGCAGTAGCACCAGCCTGGGCAAAGGTTTGAAGATGAGAAGGTGGAAAGAGTACTGTCCAGTTATGATTGATTGAATAAAAGAAGAGAAATAAACCTGGAAATGTGAAGTGGGTCACATCATGGAGGTCTCTGAAAAACAAACCCTCCAGTACTCTCAGTCTGTTCTCTAGATAGTAGGTTACTTCAGATAGTCCCCAACTTATGATGGTTTGGTTTAACATGTTTTTGGTTTATGAATATTTCACTTTATTATGCTGCAAAAGCAATCCTTATTCAGTAGGATCTACATTTAAAATTTTGAATTTTAATCTTTACTCAGGTAATGATATGTAGTATGATCATCTTTCATGGTTTAGGGCAGAAGCAAAAAGCCACAGCTTCCAAAGGGCCCTACAATCATGAGGGTAAACAGTTGCGACTCTACAGTATACTGTGATGTTAAGCTATTATGTTTACCAGGTTAGGCATAGTAAATGCAACATATATATATATATGTATACAACATATATATATATATATGTATGCAACATATTTTTATGTATATGTATGCAACATATTTTTATGTATATGTATATTTTATATATGTATGCAACATGTTTTTATTTTTTCGGTACATAGGGATTGAAACCAGGGCCTTCCAGATACTTTGCAAGTGCTCTACCACTAGGCTGCACCCTCAACCCCTTTTATACTTTTTATCTTGAAATAGGGTCTTGCTAAATTATAAGGCTGCCCCAGGCCTCAAATCTGCCATCCTCTTGCCTCTACCTCCCAACTCACTGGGATTATAGATGTGATCCATGGTACACCTGGTTGATTTTTGATGTTTTCAACTTACACTCATTTTATAGGGACGTAATTCTATTGGGACATAATTCCATTGGGACTGGAGGAGCCTCTGTAGCTGCCTCCCTATTACCTATTCTCTTCTTCCTTTCAGTAACAGGACCTCGAATGTTAGCTTTGCATATTCCACAGCCTCTTTTATAGCTAGGTGTGCCATATAAATAAGTCCTGGTCAATGATATATAAAAAGAAGAATCCCATAGGACTCTAAGAAGTTCACTTAAAAGGATGGGCTTGTGCTTCCTTGGCCTTTCTTATATCCATTGCTGGCTTGTGGATAAAAGCACAAAGATCAGCAGCCACTTTGAACTGTGAGAATGGTGCTTCCCCGAGTCACTTTCTCAAGAATGTGTGCCAAGAACTTGCCTCCAGATGGTGTTATAGAGAAGCCAGAGAAACTTTCAAATGACTTCCTACATGAAAAAAGAGTGTGATCTTTTTCCTTTAAGATATCATTACTTGAAGATTTCCTATTCCTTATAACTGAAACTAATCTTAATTCCTATACCACCCAACTTTGTTGTTATGAATATTGGGGAATCAGGATGATTTTCAAACAGGCTGTTAATCCTGCACATGATTCCCATGCCTGCTTGTCTTCCCTTCTCAAAGCTGTGGCTACACATTCAACTTCTTGAATGTCCTCTCTTCCTAGGACTGGCTGTGGAACGGAGACCAAGTGTCCCCTGTCCTCCTTAATTCTTTGCTGTCCCTGCACATGGTCCTTTTCTGCTGTTTGTTGAAGTCAGCCAGGAAGTAACAAACGAGGCACTTTGAAGGTATTAGGGAGTGTATTAGTTATTTATTAATGCAACACAAAATACCCCTAAGTCTAGCAGCTTAAAAAAACAAGCACTTACTATTCCACAATTTCTGTGTGTCAGGAATATGGGCATTGATTAGCTGGGAACTTCTGGTTCAGGCCTCTCACAAGGTTGCAGTCAGCCTGCCTACTGCTGGGGCTAAACCCATTTCAAGGCTCTTATGGAGGGCTGGGGCCTGCAGCCATAGCCTTGTGGAGTCTGATTCAGTCAGATCTCCGAAGCTAAGCAGGGTTGGACCTGGTTAGTACTTGGATAGGAGACCACCTGTGAACACCAAATAGTGTAGGCTTGGGAAAAGGACCCAGCAACCCACTCCTAAAAATAAATCTGCCATTGAAAGCCCTATGAATAGCAGAGAAACACTGACAACACTGTTTCCCCTGTTGTACGTAGTGTCACTATGAGTCGGATACTTACTTGACGGCACCTAACAACAACAACATGGAGGGCTGGAGAATCCATTTCCCAGCTTACTATGTGGCTGATGATGTGCCCCTGAAGCTCTACCTCTAAAGCTTTCTTAAATGGTTGCTCATACCTCTTGTTTTTTATACCACATGGACCTCTCCATAGACTGCCTGAGTGTCCATGTGGTATGATGGTGTTGATCTGAAAGGCAAAGAAATAAAGAGAGAAAGAAGATGGAGAAGAGGGGAGAGAGGAAGGGATGGAGGGCAGGAGGGAACAAGGAAGGGAAAGGAAGGCAGAGAGAACAAATGAACATATGAGAGTCAGAGAGAGACTAATTTAGAAGGTACAGTCTATTTATTATCTAATGTTTGAAGTGACATACTAGCACTTGTGCCATATGCTATCTGTTAGAAGCAAAACAGTCTGGCTTACAATCAAGGGGAGGGGATTCCATAGCACATGGTTATCCAGGAGGTGGACTCATCAGGGGCATCTTGGAAATGGCCTACTATAGGTAAATTCACTTATCTTCCTGTTCCATGCTTTAATTCATGAAGATAGTATCTTTTCAGACAGTCTCACCCCCTTAGATAGTTTTTTTTTCTGAGTTCGTGGCCCTAATGGTGTATTCATTCATGTAAAAATATTCAGTGAGCACCTACTGGATGCCAAGCCATGAGCAATGGACTTGGGAAAAACTGGTGATTAAAATAGATGTGGCTGCTACCTTAAAGTCCAGGTGAAAGACTGGAGCACAATAGTAGGTGGGAACTCATTATCTTGTTGCCCTCATTGAATATGAGCAACTTGGGATCATCACATATTTTGTCTTGGCTACCTGTCTCCTCCAGCTCATCACCATAGGGTCTCCAGGACTCAAGTGACTACCTAGGAACTTTTTCTCAAATCAAGACACCTCTGGTCATAATAGTAGTGGGTACAGGCTGATCTGGAGGGGACTTTCTGGAACAGGCTTGAAGTCTAGTTCTAGCTTTATCCTCTACTAATATTTGTTGTTGGGTGCTGTTGAGTCAAATCAGACTCATAGTGACCCTATGTACAAGAGAATGAAACACTCCCCAACACTGTGCCATACACATGATCTTTTTAAGTTTGAGCCCATTGTTGTGACCACTATGTTTCTTCTCATTTTGAGTCATGCTACATCAGCCAAAGGAGGTCCCAGAGGCTTTACTCTATTTCTGTCATTAAGATCAACTCTACTTTAAGGAGGCAACGCTTCCCCGGTCATTCCCTGAGTGCCTTCTAGCCTGGGGGAAGTTCGTTTTGTGACACCATATTTGATAGTGCTTCTCTGCTATTCATAGGGTTTTCTGTGGCTAATTGTTTTGGGAGTGGGTTGCCAGGTCCTTCTCCCTAGCCTGTCTTAGTCTGGAAGCTCAGGTAAAACCTGACAACCATGGGTGGCTCTGCTGGTATCTGAAATACTGGTGGCATAGTCTTTACCATCACAGCAACGTGACAAGCTGATAGACACTTTGTTGTTGTTGTTAGGTGCTATCGAGTCATGTCTGACTCATAGTGACTCTTACAGGGTTTTCAATAGCTGATTGTTTTTCAAGATTGCCTCGGAAGTGGATCGCCACATCCTTCTCCCATGACAGATACTTATTGACTAGTTATATGCTTTTGAATTGTGGTGCTGGAGACGTCTATTGAATATACCATGGACTGCCAAAAGAACCAACAGATCTGTCCTAGAAGAGGTACAACCAGAGTGCTCCTTGGAAGCAAAAATGGCCAAACTGTGTCTTACATATTTCAGACATGTAGTCAGGAGAGAACAATCCCTGGAGAAGGACATCATGTTTGGAAGAGTGGC